>NIBX01000124.1:0-123916 GCA_002718315.1 Agaricales sp. HM26-F1
ATGTGATCTCGGATTGCTTTGGGTTGGTATACGTATACTCCTGGTACTTGCAACCTAGGAATATGTGTCCTACCAATTTCTCCAGTTACGATGTCTTCGAATAGGTAGTACCCTGGTCCTTGGGTTCCTTCTACTCTTTCTAGGATATGGATGACCGCTGAGGTCCTCAAGATCCTGGCACAAAAGGTGGCTACTGCCCAATACAAGTAAATGGCAACCACACGGATAGGGGTGAAGTTTATCGGCACTAAGATCGGCGGGACTTAGCTTGGAGCTTGAGATTATATCAGGATCGAGACTGAGCTCACTCGTGAAGAGATGAAGTCGGGCCGATCTGATATCGCTCTGAGAGTGAAGTAGAGGATAAGTTGCTCGATAGATGAGAATCTCAAGCTGGGGCTTGAGAGTCGTACTGTACACAGTCTATATACATTATCTACGGCGCACAGACCATGGTGACAGTCACCTATAAGTCACGAGAAGCGTGACGTCCATATCTAGAAGAGTCTTTCCATAAAGGGGTTGATCGGGAGATCAACCGGAACAATCCGGACCGTGTCTTTATAAGGAAAATAAAAGACACGTTCATG
Organism: Agaricales sp. HM26-F1; assembly: GCA_002718315.1. Taxonomy (NCBI): domain Eukaryota; kingdom Fungi; phylum Basidiomycota; class Agaricomycetes; order Agaricales; species Agaricales sp. HM26-F1. The sequence continues at coordinate 591 of NIBX01000124.1, forward strand.
ACAGACGGTATACGTGACTGACTGTCTATCAGAGGGAAGGCGTGTGCCGCTGACAGTCAAGCACGGCGACGCTTTCATCGGCGGCAGGACAAGATTGTCGAAAATGCAGAGAGGGTGATCCTCCTCCTTCGCGAGTACCCGATAGTGCAAACATTAGCGGATGTGGTGAAAGTCCGCCCGTCAACTCTAGTTAAAGACTTATTCGACGAATACAACCAACCTCGCCACTCCACTAAATACAGCTTACCCTTCCACTGGCCCCCGATCGCTCCCAGAAACAGCACCGACACTCCCAGAAACAACACTGACGATTGCGGTTCTGCGTCGACGATCATCACTGGTAAGTGGCCGTCTGGCTGGAGTCCACGCGATCCAGATGATGAGGATGAGCGCCGGAAGGCCTACGCAGTCCTGAGCTGTCCTGAGCCTGGGGAAGTATCCGATGTTTCTACTGAGGAAGGTTAGTCCATTTTATTTTTCAGACGACAACTGTATGTCTCATCACCTTTGACAGAGATCCCCTCTCAGACGGCAACTCGTTGGCTACATTACGCACCTCTACTAGACGAGTACGCTCATCAATTCGACCGTGATTTCTGTCCTTCAAGCGAGGAAGATAGTGGATCGTGCACAACCGATGGAGGGGTGGAATAGTTATCGTATCAATGGTACCCGGAGACTGCTATGTAACTTGTTTATACAGTCTACCCATTACTTTGTATACGGTTCCACCGCTTTGTCTCTGGCCATTGAATTTATGCTCCTCTTCCAATTGAAGAGAACCCAGAATACTGTCCACCATCCAAGCAACTAGAGACAGGAGGAGAATGAGAATAAGACGAGTCTTCATCAGTAATCGTGTTTCCATATTCATGGAAACTGCTTAAGAGGCAACTTACTCGTAAAGCAGACCTTGACTCTTACTTAGAGGTGGTAACGAATCTGGTGGTATCTCCGCCTCTGCTTGAAGTTCTCTTGCTGTCCTGGTGTATCCACGTTTGGAGGTCGTAAAGCAGAGCTTGACTCTTACTTAGAGGTGGTAACGAATCTGGTGGTATCTCCGCCTCTGCTTGAAGTTCTCTTGCTGTCCTGGTGTATCCACGTTTGGAGCGATAGTCGTATATGTAGAGATTAACCGTCATACTGATAGGTGGTAACGAATCTGGTGGTATCTCCGCCTCTGCTTGAAGTTCTCTTGCTGTCCTGGTGTATCCACGTTTGGAGCGATAGTCGTATATGCAAATGGTAAACCTGATGAATAATAAGGTGGAATGAGGCGACACAAAGCAGAACCGACAGAGGAGGAGCTTAGATCTTATCTCTTCCACGATATCGGTGTTGAAGGAGCACGACGACCTAAGATCTTATTCCCTTGTATGATATAGGGAGTGAAGAACGGCTAGCATCAGAGATGGAAGGTGTTGGATTAGAGGCTGAATTGACTGGCTGAGCTGACGCAGATATAGTGATGAGGATGTGTCTGTTACAGGATGGAAATGAGAGTAGGAGGAGAGTAGGAGTATGTCAGAGTAGACGGACGATGAAGGCTGGGAATGACAAAAAGCCGCTTGACCGTATTCTCACCTCCAAGTAGTACAGGATATACATACGGTGTACCCTTGTTTAAAATCCTGGACCAAATATCACAGTGTGCGGTATTATACATATAATACAAGAATGGCAGCAGCAGGAAGGTTCATTGGGCACTGAGAGATCGTGCTCGACCATCTTCTCAATTACAGGTAGTACAGTAGTTGGGAACAATGCGCATCTAGTCGATATTCCGGTCGACCGAACAGTGTGGCGGAGGTACGTTTGTAGGTGTATCTCTCTGATCCAGATGAAGCAAAGCATGATCGAGTAGGGGGAGCAATCTGATTCAGAGCGTCATTTCTCTGATCACAGTAGGCTACTTTTATGACCGGTGTAGGGGTATCATTATGACATGATGGGTAGTTTTGCGACACCTGTAGGTGTAGACGTCTGATCATGCCAGGACCACTCTGCTAGCTGTGCTGACACCGCAAACCATCATCCTCTCCAGCTACGCTTTCTTTTCACGCACTCTCCATGGAGCCCAATGCTTCTGAACCCTCTGAAAAGCCCCCAATAACAATCAAAAATTTCGGCAACTACGCTCTCAGTGTACCGCCTGGTTGGGATAACGGAATGTCCTATGCCTCTCAGCTCACTGCTCGAATGGCATGGCATCGATACGGATTCTCCACACGACCACCACGTCAACAAGACCGTATCATCAAAGAGACTGTGAATGTGTGCGCCTCTCAGGAGCCGGAAATATCTTTTTATTACCACCAAAAAGTAAGGGAGCCTACCGCGTACTAGAAAAATTCTCACTCGTTGTTCCAGCGGCTCCGGGAATGGTTCAGTTATTGGACAAATAAGCGATACGGAAATGGCTTGAAACCGAAATACCGATGTCTCAGTCGTTCCAGAGTTACCGCGGTCCTCTACCGCGATCTAGTTTATGCGCGTCTCGCAAGGAAAGCGGCAGACTTGATTCCTGGCTCTAGGATCTGGTTGGGAAAATACCAACGTGCCGTTCGACGAATATACAAGCAATTGAGCGATCGTAGGCGTGCTCAGGTCAAGAGGGTGAAGTACGCGTGGTCGCACTTGGGTCCTGGACTTTACTTGAGCGGGTACGTGGATCTCAGCCATTCTCTCTTCACTCAAAGCTCAAAAACATCTAAGAACCAGCCCAATATGTGCCAGCAAGCAGTTGGCCGCTTTTTGCAACGAGCTATTCCAGCGGACTGGAATCGTCGTCGGCCCAGTGTTTGCGTCCTATAAGTTGGAAAAAGGAGACATTCGTACGATGTGGTATGGTCTCTCTAACAGCGCTTTGACTTTTTCCAGGGACTTATGGATGCCTTAGCTTCGACGGATCATCACATCTCTCTCCGTTGGAGGTGGAAGAGCCATGGAGGAAGATGAACCCACAGTGGAAGGAGATGAAAGGGTACAATATTTTGTTCAGCATGGACCAGTACTACAGGAGGATTACCGGTACATTCTTCGTGTTTTTTTCCCCTTCCATTTTTGAACGAATTACTTTGTCCAAGGTTATACCCCTCCGAACGAGGAACCTCTCCCCCCTCTTCCACCCAAGATTACAGCAGATATCAAAGTTGTGAACGGTCGTCTGCAGCTGCCAGATATTCCAGGAGAGCGATTTGCAGTTCGCGAGATCCAGGAAATGGTCCGCTATACGTTCGGGCTGGCATACGGTAATGTTCACTTCTTTCACCTCTGAACAGTGTATTGAACGTATCTATCCATGTAGGACGAGCAAGGGGCCTAGATGTTTCCGTGCGTGTACCCTGGAAGCACATCCTCAAATCTGTAGAATCCTATCTGGACAAGCGGTACCTTCCCGACGAGCCGTCCTTCAAATTGGACAACCCTAACAACATGAGCGTGGACGACAAACGATTGGCCTGGGACAAGTTCCTCCATCTGCAACGCCATGGACAAGACCCCATTTTATTCCACGCGTTCGTCGCTGGTGGAAATCCAGTACCCGCCGCCAACTATGTAGCAGCCGAGGGCTTGGACCAGGTTCCACCTCTCATCCGTGCTGCACAGATGCAGCGACTGAGAAGGAAGAAGGCAGTCGCACACGGCATCCAGGGCCCTCCCCCCCCTATCCCATCTGTAAAAGCGTCCACAGTAAATATCCCCTCCGATGCGGAGGTACTCTTTCGACCATTCGAAGAGTTGCCGGACGCAGAGGAGTTGAATGGTGTCAAGAGCGACCCCGATGATTTCCACCCCTCAGATCCCGAACTTCCCATGAACAAATTCGGAGAGGGAACCCAATCTTCCAGCTCAGACGACCCTTCAGACGACTCTATCCCATGCGACCCTCCCAGAAAGCGAAAACCAAAAACCAACCCTCGCAAAAAAACCAAGCAGCGACGACTAGCCAACGCCGAGTCCTCTCCAGATGACGACGCCTCCGATGACTCGTCTCCACCAGAGGACACAGGCTCTGATGATTCAGGTGTTCCTCTCGACCCCGAGGGAGCAGCATATGCGGCACGTCTCCAGAGCTCCCTGCGTCTTGAGTTGGGTGAGGAGTCTGGCAAAGAAGGGAAGGAAAAACAGTGTCACCGTCACAAAGCGGTCAAATTCTCTCCCACCCTTGTCTCGCAAGAAGATGAAGACCCTACCATGATGGAAGACTCTCTTATTAATGGGAGGCCGATTCAGCTTATCACGATGGAGGATGAGGAGCAGAAGGATGTGAAGCACAGCGATTCAGAGAAGGCTCAGGAAAAACCGAAACAAAGCTCACAGAAGAAGACGAAATCGAAGGTTAGGGGGCTAAGTTCATTTTATTTCACTCGTGAACCATCTCTCAATCTATTTCTCATATTTTTTCGCAATACAGGAGGCAGAAGAACAGAAGGCTCAAGCAGACGGCAACTCAAGAAAGGCTCCAGAACGACCGAAGCCACGACCTAGGAAAAAGAAGGAGCTAACTTCAGGCCTAGAACAAGTATGCGCTCCTTGTCGTCCTCCTCTTGGTTAACTGCCTCTTATTCTTTTCCAGATTACAAACTCACGTCCTCCAATTCCACCACCTTCTAGGCCAAAGCCACGCCCAGCCAAAAAGTTGCCGTTAAAGGTATTGCTTCTCTTGTCCGATGCATAAAAAACTCTGAATTATAATTTTATTGTGCGGGAAAGAAGACTACGACGTCTGAAAGCGATGCCGATGACGAACAGGATGAAAATGCATCAGATCGTGGCAACTTTGATCATCCTGATTCGGACTTGGATGAAGAAGTTGACGCGCCGGCGGCCACGGTACGTCAGCATTGCACGAAAAATTTCATTTGATCTCAAAATTATATTTTTCATTTCACAGAAGTTCAACAGTAAAGATGTAATGAAAATTAAACCCCCCAAAGTGAGTTGCCGCTCTGCTCGGTTTTATCAGTGCCGCTGACGGCAACTCGCAACAGAAGAAATCAAATTCCTCAGGGAAGGAAGCCAGTCGTCAGGGTACCAAGACTCCTCATCCAGAATCTACCCCACTTCTGCCGAAGAAAGGTAAGAAGGAGCCCAAGGTTAAGGAGGAGAATCAAGGGGGTACCCGTCCATCTACAGCCCCATTACGGCCGAAGAAAGGTAAGGGGGAGATCAAGGTCAAAGAGGAGGATCGGGAGGGTACACGTTCATCCACAGCTCCACTTAGTACCAGAGTTTCAAGAAGTGGTCGCACCATACGACCACCTTCCAAATTCGACGATTGAATCTCTATTAATTAGAAAATAGCTCATGTAATTTGAATTAGACAAATGGTCCCTTGCGCTTTAACTTGCTCTGATCTATCACATCGCACCATCACATATATGAAATTACTATATTTGTCCTATCTAAGTGGAGTGAATTACGGTACTACGGAAGAGTATCCACATCTGACTTTAGGAATTCCAAGTCATGCTTGTGGAGAGGAACACCGGTTCCACTGCGCCAAATAGATGGTCCCGGTATAGGGACATTAAGCTTTCGGAAGGTCATGCTCTTCCAGAACAAAACCAAAGCCGCTCTTTCGATTTCTGCAGCAGAAACCCCATGGGCCAGTAGCCGTCCAGATGCCAACACCATCGCTGGCATTTCATAGGAAAAGCGAAATCCTAAGGCCGGGAACTCGAACACAAGACCGGGATCTGTGTGACCATCGGGTGTGATGTTCATCATAACATCATAAGTCGTAAATGGTGTTCCCGGGTCGAGATGGGGTGCACCTGCCACGCTTTCTCTGTCAACCAACGGTCCAGCTGCTCGATTGGTGATGACAGCGAGGTAATGTGCGGTTGACGGCCAGATTCTCAGGAGATGATCGACATCCTGAGGGTTCTTGTGCTCGAGGAAGAGTTGTTCACGGAGGATGTGAGCGGCAAGTAAGTTAGCGTCGAACTGCTTCGGATGGGTCACTGCGAGCATGGCATCTGTCATAATCATGAGGTTGCGGAGCTGCCCCACAGCGGCGGCGACCTGGTCTCGCTCATGAGTACTTCCGCGACTCATCGTAAAAGGATGATGAATAGCCTATTTTTTTCCACATCAGACAGATCCAGGCAACTCCGATTGAAGAGAAATTTACCGTTCTCCCTTGTCCCAGCATGGCAGGAGAGATGTTCAGGGAACCCCCTCCGAACTCTGAGCAGTCTTCCTCATTCTTGAAGCTCTCCTTACTACTTCTCCAGCTTGAGCTATTGACGATGACAGACTTTTGCAGCGGTGAGCGGAGGGACGCTATTGCGGCTCGGATCTCCGCCTGATCGGCAACTTCATCAGTCACCAGATTCGAATTACACGATCGTGCGGCAACTCACCAGAAGACCAGGAACAAACGGGTCTTCGATACACCATGCGAGAATCTGGGAATTGCAATCGACAATAGTGAAACATCCCTTCACGGTTTTGCTGCTCCAAGGACTGCGCACATGGGATAGGAAATTCCGTGGACTTGGGTGCTTGAAGTTGACCGCTTGATCGACGGGAACTATGTACGGTGCTTGGGTCATTGTCAATCTCCTGACTCAAAGCGGTTTTGCTCACTGATATTATAAAATGCTTCTCGCAATTGGTGCAGTCCCCAGATGAAGCTCTCCCACAGTAGGGGAGATTCATCTCGGGCCCAGCTATGCAAGCTGTGGTCCAAGCACTGTTTCAGAGCGGATTTCACACCAGTGTCATCCGGCCGCTCTACCGACTCTTTCATTAGTTGAAAGGTTGTCGCCATGTGTTGCCCAGCCTTTTCGACAAGAAAGAGTTGCCGCTTGAGGTGTCCAATCACCTCCGACTTTCCAGTGTCTGAGTAGAATGCGTACGCTGCAGGGTCAGGAGTTTCAAGATTCCTTGAGCGAGTAGACTGAGTGCCAGAGAAAGTATCCGTGTCCTGTGGCACGGTGGGTGAGGGCGACATGAGTGAGAAGCAAGGTGGAAAATAAACAGTGAGAGCCGCGTCTCTCCGAGTCGAAGGAATTTGGCTTTTAATATATCAATTGATGGGGTACGAACAGATTATCAAAGTCTAAACACTATCAAAGGCGCTAACCGGCTTCCCAAACACCTTTGCAAATCGTTCCTTAGCGGTTTGCTCCATGCTGCGCCACATTTTGCGCTGCATGCACGCATACTCGTGATACCCTGGTTTATCGGCAGTGCTTGGGTGCTCACGAAGTTTTCCCCATTCATCACGGCGCATGCGAAAGAAAGATGGGACGAGCCTAGCCTCCATTTCCAACAACTCAATTTCTTCATTCCACCGGGCTAGCCTTGCCTTCGTCTGAAGGTAAGTTACTCTGTCAACTGAGGCGAAATTATTTTGTGCAAAAGTAATATCGGAGAAAGCGCCTACTCACATTCCTTACGCCAGAGTGGCCGCTCTTCGGTCTCCAACGCAGTCTCCGTCGCACCCCAAAACCATGCTGTTCCCTGCTTGTCAATTTTACCCTTCTGTACCGCTTTCCGATTATGATTGCTCATCATATATGTATTAGCTTTGAGATCAGAATGAATGAGTGGTCTGAAGCGTTCTGTGATCCGCTTGTCCTCTGTCCCAATCAGTTGAATGAGGGCCGCCCTACAGCGATTATACATCTTCTCCACAGTCTTCATCTGAATGGTAAGATTCTGGATGTATCCCAGAGCGCGTGTGTTATGGTCTTGAGTATGCGATACACGCAAACCAGAGTGCTTGTCGGCGTAGCCAACAGACTTCCTACCGATGAGGCTCTTTAACTGCTCAAGGAGATCTGATAACTTTCCTTCTCGAAGTTGTATCTCCAAACTCCGTAGTCGATCATAGTTAGGATGAGATTTCCATGCCTCATTTGACTCCAGAGAGGATGGTAGTCGAAGAGCATCTCTCACCTCTGTCTTGGTAGCCAGAACATCCTGTGAGCCGGATATGCCTTCGGTCTCATCCACAAATCGCCCGAACACGGCCTTGAACTCGCCGTTTGTAAGCATTGACTCCAGCCCAAAGTTCTCTTGACCACTGGGCATGTCCACCTGGTAGTCTCCAAGCCATTCCTCCTCAGGATCCGATTCGTATCCATCGTCTTCGTCAACGAATCTCTTGACCTTGTTGACATTCTGGGGGGCTTCTACCTTGATGGGTATTGCCTTGGCATCAGTTCCAACCAGCTGAGATAACGCCTCATTGCATCTGTCCAGATCTAGGAGGAGGTCACTCTTGGTATGCTCCATAGCATTGGCTTGTTGTGCAGTCAGCAATTTGCCAGATCGGCGGAGGATGAATTGAAATTTCACGCTGAGTGCCCACTTTAGTATCGATAGTAGCGGTAAAATGTCCACTCACATGCGATCCTCAAGGTCGAACGCATCTGAAAAGACCTTGAGAGTAGAGCTTTGTCCAGGATCGCTACGCAGGATCTTCGTCTCCATAGCTAATTTACCCATCCCTAGGAAAGCAAATCAGTATTATAATTTCAAGTTATCAATCAGAGCTGTATCGTGCCAATACAGAGTAGCCGTGGTGCGCATACTTAGAGTAGCCGTGGTACGCATACTTAGAGTAGCCGTGATACGCTTACTCAGAGTAGCCGTCGATTGCATGTTCCATATAAATTGAAAGACGTACTCTTTAAACCGCTGATCTGATATAACCTCATTGCCCTCTTTGCATTCTTCGGAGATGCAAGTCGCTCTCTCTGAGCGGTCCGCTCGACCCTATCGAATTGCTTTATCGTCGTCTTATCCAATGAATTGCAAAACGCTCTGAATTCCTCAACCACAGAATCTCTTTCTTCAATTGCGCGTCTGTATGACTTCGCTATGTGGATATCTAGAAAAGATGATAAATAACGAACAGTCCCACCAGTAAACAAAGTTACACACGAATGGTGAACATTTTCTTCTGATTGTTGTCTGACATTTGACTATCAATTCGTTCCGCTCGATGAGCTGGCGAAGATTCTTGATTACTTGGTCCTAACTCGTTGAGACTAGGCCAAAGAGTTTCAATGATCTCACCTCCCTCATTTCCCGTGTTTGGAATAAACGTAGGAGAGAAAGCAGCATAGCAGTCGTTGGTATGTGCATGAACGTGCATGTTACCAATTGCATACAAGATCTGTGAGCCCTCTGGGAATCCGTAAAGAAGAGAGCTATGATCTTGCATGCGTTTAGCGTGATTGACGGAATACTGGCAATTGATATCGTAGATCATAATATAGTTGCCGTCCTTCACGTTTGTGTAGTGAAGAGCTCGATCTATAGAGAAATCTGTGGACGCTTGGCTATCATAATTTTGTATCAGCAATGGAACAATCTATCTGAGAAGACTAACCTTTCTCCTCTGGGATAATCAACAACAGAGCAAGGATAGAAGCACGCGTGTCTAGAGCATGCCGTGGCTCCGATACCATTGGTAGCAAACTGGGCCCTCGGCGCATTGGCTTTCAACCATGCAGAGTGTGAGTGACATGTAGATGCCTAGAACAATACCAATGAGAAGCATAAATAACTGGTACCGAGTAAAGACATAGATAATACTGAGCGTGAACCCATACCTTTTGCGGCGTAGCGACTTTTGCGCGTTCAGCAAGATGCTTCTTGTACGCCGTGTCAGGGACATTTGGTGTCGGTAGCGGCTGAGTGTATGCTAGTCCGTTGCTTATCGGAATATCCTTCGCCTTTGAGGCGCTCACACTGTGCCGCTGTTTGAAGTTCCCGTCATGTATAAGCTTCACTGAGAGCTTGCCTCTGAAATATCGTTGAACGTAGAGCGAGGGGAATCAATGATAGTAACTCACGGATCTTTGCGTAGTAAGCTAGAGTCCGGTGGAATGTTCTTCCCAACCTGAGGACAAGCTGGGCAGAACCACGCTAGTGAACCCAAAGGCGGGTCCATGATACGTTGGTGAGCTAGACCATGTGTAGCAAGTTTGCGCATGAGATCATAGCATCTATGCAACCTGTGGAGTTCCCGTCGAAGATCCTATGCACAATAAGAACCATGGGACGGACAACCTCTCTAACGCGTACCTCTACTTCATGTGGAGCAAGTGGCTTTGTTATTCGACGAAGCTTTGCTGAGAACTTGTTGGCGGCAATGTGACACTCTACACTCTCTAGGTGGTACGCCTCCAAAACCTTGAACGTAAAGACCGTCCGTACATGCTTGAAGGACGCGGGGAACCATCCTACAGAGAATACTTGCACATGATGGTCTTCTGCGCTGGAGCAACTGCAAAAATGAACATTAACATGATGTCGGCCGGATGTACAGACGACGCGGAGCCTTTTGGGTTGAGTATCAGTCCCACCGAGCCCAGGACATGAGGCGCCACCGTGCCCAAGATACACAATGAGCCCAGTTTCAATGAGCTCCGAGTCTTCCCAGCAGCCATCCTCACTAGGACCACAATCGAATTAAGGACGCCCAAAACTGTTTCCAACATCTCTTTCCACAATTTAGAATAAAGGATTGCATTTTGGGCATATTCCATAATGGAAAACAAAACAATAAGTTTGGCTTTGTGTTTTGGACACCTTCCAAAACACAATCCAATATTTTGATCAAAGGAATTGAGTTTAGTGTGCCCAAAACTCAATGATCAATTCAGTTGTGCCACTTTACTTTAAGTTTTGGGCAATTCCAAAACACAAAGGATCTGATTGTGTATTGGGAAGTGTCCAAAACTGAATCCAAAAGAACAATGAAAGAAATGTCCTTTATATTTTATTTTGAGCCACTCGTTACTTTGTCCTAAACTTAATGATAGCTGAAAGGAAAAAGGAAATAGTTTTGGATGTTCTAAATTCGATTAAGGTCCTAGTGCCTTCTGCTCCCATCTTTGAACTCGGTGAATTGGATTGATGGCGTGAGATTTTGCGCAGCACGCGGTACACAGATGCGGTGATCCAAAGCATTCCGTGCACTTCCACATCTCACCCGGATCGGTAACTCCACAAACCGAACATGAGCTTGGCCTGCGGTATGATGATATCATAAGGTCAACGTAAAGTTGTTTATGGTCGAGCCACTCTTCTAGATAGTCCGCCTGAGTCTACGGAATTGGGTTAGTAACAAGTAGGGTATTCACAGTCACCGGCCTCACTCTATGAAGATAGGCTGGTGACTCGACGGGTAATTCTTCAAAAGTTTGCGGCAACAAGTTTTCAAAGCGCTCAAAGTCAGTGGAATCAACAGGAGGAATGTTATCGTTCTGGGAGGTGGATGAATTATCCTTGGGCGGTAAAGCATCAAGGTGATTGCGTTTAGTGGGAGAAGGGGAGGGTAGTGGTGGCGTGACAGGGATCTGGCGATATCGTCCTCTAGAATCCGGTTCATCTGAGAATGTGAATAGTTGTGGATGGCGAGCTGTCGGCTGAAGGTATACTGCCCGTCGAGTAAAATGTCTCTGAGACATTGAGGTCAAAAGGCAAAGGTAAATGTAAATTGGTTTATAAAGCTGAAATTTTAATCAAAGCTTACGGTGATAACCCTGATGGCTTATCGATAAAATTGATATGACCGGGAGGATGGGACCGGTTTACCGCTAGTGTAATTCCATCGAGACGATGGATATGAGTGGCCGTAAATGGCCACTCAGATTTCTGTAGAAGTACACCATACCATGCGGAATGGACATATAATACCATGTAATTACATCATTATGAAATAACTAGGCCGTGAGAGTAGCCGTGCAGCAACTGTTCTGTGAACACGATGGATTACACTAGAACATGGGACATGGAACTGGAGTAGCCGTGATGAGTACCCGTCCACGGCAACTCTTCTGGCTTGAAAATAGGTACATTGTGGCGTGTGAGAGATAGAACAGTAACAGTGTAAGTACACTTAGTCGTGGTAAGCGGCAGCTCCTAGTAGCCGGACAGCAACCCCTCTGCTCTCTAGGTGTACTTCCACCAGGACGTGCGAGACGGCGGCAAAGTAACCATGATGAGTACCCGTGCACGGCAACTCTTCAAGCTTAAGATTGTTTACATTATGGTGTGGTAGATGGGGCAGTGTGTGAGTGTAAGTCCATTTACCCGTGATGAACCTGGCCTCAGAGTCCCCGGACGGCAACTGTTCTGTGAACCCGATGGATTACACTAGAACATGGGACATGGAACTAGAGTAGCCGTGATGGGTACCCGTGTAGGGCGACTCTGTAAGCTTAAGATTAATTACATTGAGCCGTGGGAGATAGCTCGGTAACTTTGGTGTAATTCCATTCGCCCGTAGTGAACCCATACTGAGAGTACCCGGACGGCAACTCTTCCACACCCCGGGTGTACTCCACCGGCACGTAGTAGACGGATCCGGTAACTATTATTCTATTACATTACACTGATACGTACTACAGGTGGTCAGAGATAAGTCCACCAGACCGTGACATACGTGAACGGCTACTGCCAGGGCTATATCTTTTTCGCTGTACTTCAACAGTACGTTGTTCGCTTGTAGATAAAATATTTATTCATTGTTCAACCAGCCAACCTGTGTGACTGTGGGTCGAGTCCGGCGCTTTTACAAGCAACTACCACCGGCAATTTTGCCGTCGGCACTTCCATTCTCGGCACTCTGGACTTAGAATAATTTTCGTGAAGTCCCACTATATTAGCAATAGTGACCTAGTCAATATATTAACTGATCGCTTTACTGATACTTTGATGGGACTGCCGCGAGTCAATTTTGTGATGTTTCGTCACTGACTTGGTCAATTTACGGACTCAACATCTGTGCAGTGTCCCTTTTGGGCTCGCATACTCAGTGTGTTTTGTCCTGCTACACGGCTACTCGTGCGGGTCGCCGTACATACTCACTAGTGTCTGTTCTAGTAGTATTATCTTGGTAACTGATATATCTGCCTTGGGATCTTCTTACGGTGTCCGCGCCCCAGTTTCTCGGTGTCTGAGTCTGGATCTGCACCCGGTTCAAAGTCTTTGGCTGTGGGTTGATTATACCCTGGGTCAAGCTCTCTGGGCTCTTCTCCTTTGTCTAAGAGAGGTGTCTCTCGTGTAGGTTCTGTAATAGGAGTGTCCATAGCATCCGCAAAGTTATGATCTGGTAACTTGGGCTCGGGTGCTACTTCTACATGTAATTCTCCCCATTTCTCGGGATCGGCTACTTCTTCTAAGTTGATCTCGTCAATACCAAAGTGGTATCTTTCTATGGTATCATCCTCAAAGTCTTTGAGCTCGGTTTCTAGCTTCTCCAACTCTTCAGGTGATATTCCTATGAGATCTTGTATTTTTGGTGGGAGATCAATTTCTCTCCGTGCATAGTAAGGTATTACCCTAAACTGTGCGATTTTATTCATGAAGACTGAGCCGTCAAGTTCGGCAACTACGTAAGCTCCTCTAGACGTCCGCTTGATTACTACCATAGGTCCTAAGTACCGTGGCTTCATCTTACGATCCGCTGAGTTCTCTATCTTCGTATTTCTTATCAACACCAGTCTGCCTGGCTCAAAATTGAATTGTCCTATCACATTACGGTGCTCGTTCTCAAAGCGCTTGAGTGCGGTCATCTTATTAGAATCTATCCGCCTTCTCATGTCTTCGATAAAGGCTGGGTGCTTGGTTAAAGCCCGTGCCCTCCGAGCAAGTAACTCTTCTGTAGATAAGATACCAGCTGGTGGTCTTAATAACCAGTTGGCTTCTATGATATCAAACGGCTGAGTAGGATGTGTTCCCGTCACAGCGTAGTATGGAGAGCACCCGATCGTTCTGCGGATCGTTACTCGTTCAGCCCATAGTACGTAGTTCAGGAAATGATACCAATGCTGGAGCTTTCCTCCAGTGGCTTTGTATAATCCTTGTCTAAGGTCGTAGTGACCTCTCTCAATTTTGCCATTAGCTTGTGAGTTATATGGAGAGATCTTAATCCCTATGATTCCGTATTTACTACTGAGCCACGCTAAGGCTGCTTTGCATTGAGCTGCATTGTCTGATACTATTTCCTTTGGGCATCCCCATCGGAATATGATGTTCTCTAATAGAAATAGTCCTATCGCTCTTCCTGAGTCTCTCTTAGTAGCCTTCGCTTCTGGCCAGGACGTCAGAGAGTCCTTAGCGTGTACGACGTATCGGCACTGATTGGATAAAGGATTCATGAGAAAGGTATCTACATGAACTCTTTGGAAGAGCGACGGGGTCTCCGTCAACTCTGGAGGCTTCTTGAACATGTCTTTACGCCTTTTCTGGCAGATATCGCATGACTGGACATACCAGTTGACATCTCGCTCATACTCCGGCCACCAATACCGTTGTTTCAGCTGTTGGGTAGTTGCCCAACCACCGTGGTGTGCTAACTGATCGTGTAGCAGGTAAAGTATATTCATTCTTTCATTCTTGTGGGCGAACGCTACATGTGGCGATCCTATTCCTTTACGATAGAGCTTGCCTTCTCGTATGAACAAGTGACTAGCCATCCTTAGGAATACCCTCCTCTTGTGAGGTAAAGTCTCTGGTACGAGTTCTGGTTTAGGGTCCAGTAACCATTTAGCTACACGTAGTACTAAGTCGTCTTGTTGCTTGGCCGACTCAGTACGGTGCGCTTCTGGGTATTCTGTGTCTATGTTCTTTCCTAGCATTGGATTCACAGCTTCTTGTACCCATGCGGGTATCATTTCCGTCTGTAGATATCCTCCTCTAGTGTCTATCTCTTTCTTGAACTCCTCAAAGTCCAATGGCAACTCTGTGGTTCCTTCACCGAGCTCCCACTGTAACTTCTCGTGTACTTTGATATCGTCTGGATCGGATGCTGGCTTGCAGTCTCCGGGCTGAGGATCTCGCCTGGATAATGCGTCCACCGGGAATCCCTTGCCTTTGACATGTCTTAGAGTGAATTGATACATAAGTATTTCTTCAATCCATCTGTTTATCGTAGCGTTGGGTCCCAGATCCGGGTTATTTAGCATTCCCGTAATATACTTTGCGTCGGTCTCGACTATGAGCTTTCTACACCCATATATCCAGTACCGGCACTCATTGAGAGCACGTTTCAATCCGTACAACTCTCGCTTGGGTTGACTAAAGTTCGCTTCTCTCTGGTTCAGTACTAACGATCCAAACCTAGCATAATATCGCTTGTCTGGTTTATCTGGATCTTCCTGACAGATGTAGTACCCGACTGCTTTGTATGATGTATCTACGGCCAGGATTACATTAGAATCCCAATCATAGTTGATTGGTCTCAGAGCTGGGCTATTCTTTATTCTGTCCTTGAGGGTTTCCATCGCATTTTCTTGCTCTGGTCCCCACTCCCAAGGTATATCTTTTCTTTGTAGCTTAGTGATTGGTTCAGCAACTCGCGCATAGTTCTCTACAAACATTCTGAATACACCTGTGATTCCAAGAAATGATCTAGTGTCTGAGACATCCTTGCAGGGGCCCCATCTAGTGATAACACCAATCCTATCTTCGGAAGGTTTCCTACCTTCATAGGTACATAAGTGACCTACTACGGTGATCTCCCCCGCACACAATACCGACTTCAGTCCTGAGAAGGTTGCTCCACAGTACTTGATTCGCTGTATGATACGGTTCACATTCTCAAAGTGCTCATAGACAAATCTACGGATGCCTCTGTTCTGAGGTATACGTTCGTAGTCACCGTCTACCGTCTCGTATCGGGATGCTGGCCCTTTTATTGGTACATCATCAATATACGGCATCGTATAACTAGGTATTTCCTCCTTCAACATGTACGTCACATCGTCATGTAGGATAGGTACCGAGTTGGTCCATCCCATGGGTAATCGTACTAATCTTAGCATCCCCATTGGTGTGGGAAACGCTGTCTTGTCTCTAGAATTTATATGTATATTTCTTTGATGAAACGCTACATACATATCACAAGCTCCTCCGCACGCTCTGCCGGCAAATTGCTCAGCGATTGCATCCGTGGCTGGTGGTAATCCTGAGTGTGCTATAGTCACCGCGTTTAACGGTTCTAGACTGTGCACCAGACGCAAACTCTTTCCGTCTTTCTTGGTGACACAGAACCAACGCGATCTGTATGCGCTGTTAGCTGGCTCATATACTCCAGAATCTATATTGCTTTTGATTATTTTACAGACCTCATCAAAGATACCAGGAGGTATAGGTATTGGTTTCAACGCCCATACTTTGTGAGGTACTGTAGCGATCTCTACATCTGGAAAGAAGTCCTTACGGAACTGTCCACTTTCCTGTGGTTCCCAAGCAAAGCCTTCATTCTGCTCGGCCACCATATGATGCATCATTCGCTTCTCTTCTGGTAATAAGAAATCTCCATGTAATTTATCTAGAGCTTCTTTTCTTTCCTCAGTGTAACGTCCTTGTGGATGCCATTCTGGAGGATTCGGGTTCAGCGGTGGCATTCCTGCCAACGGGTCTCCCGTAATATGTCTTTCGATTCTGTACTCCTCGGGTTGATCAGTGTACACGGGCCTAGTCTTTTTATCAACTGGCTTGTACTTCTTTCCTGCGAATACTGATTCCACTGGAATATTTGGATCTGATTGTGGTTGTGGAGTAATTCCCCCTTGCATAAACGACTCTAGGACTTCTCGATCATCTTGTGTCGATCCGTCCTTACTCGTCTGATGTTGTGATAACACGTATGCTGATTTGAGCTCTTCATTACTGAAACTCTGGCTATTCTGAGGGAGGAAGTATCCGCTCAGCATTAATTGACCATCTATATAGTCTACGATATATCCTTTCTCTCCCTGGATTTGCTCCAGTTCATCGATAAGGGAAAATCCTCCTTTGTTCCGTCAGGGTCATTCGGCGGTTTTTCTAGTGGCCTATGCCATATCGGTTTGTCTGTCTTTGGCCGGGGTTTCCCCCTTTCATAAGTAGGTACTGTCAACTTCCGTGACGAATTGGGATCTGTCAGTGTAATAGTTTGTTCACCATCACGACTGTTATGCACTACACTCTCTGTTAGGGTATCAAAGGGTCGTCCCATTAAGACTCGATATGCAGGATTGTCTATCACATGTACTTGTAGATAAACTGTAAGATCCTCGAATCGGAATGGTACGTTCCTCGCCAATCCTAACGATGTATTCAGCGACTTATTTGCGCTTTGCATATTGATTTGTATATTTGGGTCCCAACTTAATCCCAGATTACGGGCCTCAGTCGTCGCCATTGATACTATCTGTGACCCAGGGTCAATAATACATTCAACTTCTTCTGCTTCGTTTACTACAGGGTACACCGATCGCAGACTCTTGGAGGATTCCGCTACCCAGATCATCTTTGGATTCTCGGCAGTTCCTTCCTCTTTCAAGTACATCTCTACGGAATCAGTTACGTATGTAGCTCCTTTAGGGATACCAACGATTTCCCCCTTATTAACCATTACTACTGGCTTGGGTAACTCGTGTGGTAAAACATCTATCGTATTCTTCTCTACTTCCTCTTGTGATTCCTCCAGCAAACCAAAGAGGATCTTTAAGACCTCTTTCGCATTTGGTGGATTCTCGACAAGAATCTGCTCGATCTTTTCTTTCAAGGCTTTAATTGTGCTTTTGCCGAAAGCTTTGATCTTTGTATCTGTTACTACGTCCACTATCTTATCCACCTTGCGAGTCACCTCAGCGGCGGATCCCTTTGGATTCCCGTTTTGCGGTTCTCGTTTCAAGATTTTAATGTCCGAGTTCGGTACAAATACTATGGGTTGCTCAGGTTTATTATTCTTAAACTCTGGCTTTTTAGGAGCTTCACCCTTCTCCTCTGGGCTATCACTCGGGTCTCTTTTATTCTTGGGTATATCTTTCGGCTTGTTCTCCGGACGGTTCGAGGTTCTAGAGTTCGGAGTAGAGTTCTCGCCGTCCTTCATCGAACTCACGGAAAACCCGACTGATTCTCCTGTTTCTCTTCGCCTTCTGGAGTCCTCTGATAGAGAGCTGCCATTAGGAAACTCTGGGCTTCTTTTGCCTGATTAGCTTTCCATTTCATGACTGCAATCCTCATCGGCTCATCTGGAGTGCCTTTAAATATTCTTCCTCCATCAGCCAGTATTAGGTACCTCTGGTCGGAATCATATTTAATAAGCCCCTTTCTCATATCCTCTTCTTTCTCTGCGCAAGTTGGAATATGATGTCCAATATTACCGCAGTAATTGCATCGACTAGACGCGTGAGGTGTATTGTTCTTCGAGAACTGCTTTGTCCAACCATTCGGTCCTGGACCAAAGGTCTTCGTAGGTGTAGTCTCTTCATTTGGTGGGCTATAATTATTCATGTAACCCTGCCTTTGCGTCTGTTGCATTGGCTTCTGATCAGTCTGCTTTAACAGTGCGTTAAGAACAGCATTGATTTGTTGGTCCTGTTTCTCCATTCTTTTAAGTATAGTTTGGAGACTCTCCGTCTCTTCCACTTTTACTCTGGAGGAACCTGCTTTAGAGCTACTTGATTGCTTGGTTACGGTATCTTCGCCTGCCTCTCGTTCAGACGAGGTACTATTATACGCGTATCCCATTACAATCGACTGTGCTTCGTCTAATACGGTTTCTATCGTATGCCTGTCCTCTAGACTTCGACCCGGGTCAGCTGGTGTATTGTCCAGTCTGACTCCAAGCCTTGATCTGAAGTTCGAGTCTAAAGCTCTTAGAAAACGATCTACTAGTTCTCTATTAGATAGTATTGGGATTCTTCCCTGTTTGTTTGTAGCTAGCTTCTTTGCTAATGGCGTAATTTTTCGCCTCAGCTCGAGATATCTCTTTGTCTGTCTAGCTGTAAGGCCGTCAAAATCACCTAGAACTTCTTCTAGTTGTCTCAACGTGCCTTTCTCTTCGTTATCTACCTCAGGGAAATACTTGCGCATTGAGCTCACGAATGCCTCGTAAGTCACTGTCACTTCGTCATACCCTTCGGCAGTGCGGAATAGATCTTTATAGTAACTGTCTTTCGAGTAGGTTACTAATGCTCTCTTTTGCTCGTTTGCATCGGTAATACCGCATCTATTGAGCTCTGTCTTTACTATGTCAGCGAACTCTTGGAAACGTTCCGGATGATCGTTTTTCAACGCCGGCGCTCCTCGAGCCTCTGGTAATATCATGGTAGGCGGATTGGCTACTGCCGCACCTCCTTGTGGATTTGTAGCCATTGTAATCTGTACAAGTGGAACTACGGGACTTGGTATAACTTGTGATGGTACTAGATTTCTTTGTACGTGGAGTTCGGCTTCTAGGTCTTCTAGATCCGTTAACTCTGATTGATTATCCGAGTTGTCTAAATTAACTCGTAGCCCAACGTTTGATAGGATGCGCTGATATACGCGATTCGCTACCTCCTGACGGGCGTTCTGTTGTACTGAGGAACTAGTGTTTCTAGATCCTGAAAGATATTGGTCTGTACGGGCTGTTCCCGCTCTCTGAGAATTGCGAGAAGTTCTCGGCTTGACTGGTGGATTCAGGTGATGTCTACCTGGCTCCGTAATGTTGGAAGTGTCTTTACTTCAGTTACTTGGATATCTAAAGCTGCAACCCCCTCGCGGTGGGCTCCAGATGATGTGATCGTAGGTAGGTTATGATAAACGTACGATTGAGGAGTTGTGCGACCGACGTAGAATCCGGTATACCTCAGATATCAAGTAAATGAAATTTAATTTTATTATTGATCGCTCGGCCGCTTGTCCGAAACGAGTGCAAAACTCAAAACTTCTGACTTTCGTGAACTTATGAGACTTGTCTTATTGACCTGAGGCCCTCTGACCTGGTCCTTATTGACTTATGCTTTGGTTCTTAGTGAAAGTCCCGTTTGGACTTGCTATGTTTTTGTTCGCTACTACGGGCGCTTATTTTGTGATCACTCGATCGTGTTATGGGGTTTGTGATCCGTGATGTGGATCAATATACTGATTATTATTTTTGTGGGACTTCGTCCCGAGCTATCTACTGTGTCTGGCCTGGCCTACGCTGTTGCCTGGAACACGGGGGATAAACTGGGGCTTTGCAGTGAAAGCAGGCCTCCTTTTATACTGTGGGAGGGGAAGGGGAGAGTCCCAGAATAGCTTGGAACTCGGACCTTCGGACTTGGCATCATGAGGAACATTGCACTTTTGCCGTCGGCGCTTCTCGGCGTTTTCTCGGCAATCCTCGGCAATCTTTGATCGATCGCCTCGGCAGCCGAGAAACATGAGGCTCACAAACGAAATCTCCTCATATTGGATTTCTCGTTCGCAATCCCTCTGCTGCTATTGGCTATGGGTCTCGTTGCTTCGTCATTGGGTGTGCTTAGCACCTCCATGTCCTTGTGGACTATGACGGTACCTGGAGCTTTCGAGAGGAACGACATGCGGACGCGGCGCTTTTGCGTCGGCCGTGCCTTATTCCAATTTTGGAATTTGATCATTTTCGACTATTTTGCCGAGCTCGATCGTCGGAACTGTGCCGACGCCGAGACTTCGTATCCTCATCGACTCGGCACTTGTAGTGTAGAATAATCAATATTTTTATATCTCTTTGTGTGTTGTGTGTAAATATCCTGTGAAGTGTGTAACACGCCGCCCTCGCTGTCTAGTCGTCCAGCGCGTGTGATCTGGGAGTGATGGCTAATCACCTCGGCCGTGTTCACTTTACTCGACTGCTCGGATCTCGCATCGAGCCTCGTTTTGTATGCCGAAATTATTATATTGAACTACTTTATTGTAATTCTAGGTGGTATGGTATGCCGTCGTACTAGTCTGCACGGTTAGCCTATGCTAACGAACTCGAAAAAGCCGTGCTACGGCGTATCATCGGCTGCTGCCGCCGCCGCTAGTGGTGGAGGTGCTGCGAGTGGTGCTGCTGCTGCTGTAAGTTTCAATGCCACTCATGCGATACCGCTCTTAGGCTGACTGGGTTCCAATTCACTTTCACAGTAAACGTACTTTTGTCTCGTCTATATCTCGTTTCCTATACCCACGCTCTTTGTTATACCCCTCTCATGCTGTTTCTCCCTCTTTCTGGGTGTTTTATCATGCCCATTTTCTTGACGAGTCCTCAGCTAATTAATATCCTTCACTTTGTGATATCCAAAACTCTTCGGATGCGTGCGGGTTCAATCACACGAAGCATGTCAGTTGCCTTCAATCTCTGAGGGTCTGAGGTTCTAAAACCTGACTCGCGACGTGTCGTTCAGTCCACCTTGCTCTACACGTCCGTTCTCTCTCGTCCCATGGACTATTCCATCCACCCTGTGTCTCTTTTTCAAGGGGAAAAAACGAAAATATCTTGTCGTCATTCGTAAACCATTCTGTTTCCTCCTGAGGCACTTCTCTCTAACCCGGGCTCTTCAACTTCTCCAGTATGGCCCCCTCGCGCCCCCTTTTTCACAAATATCTATAGTGCCCTTCTATGCTCAATGCGCCTAGGTATCCTATGTCATGCAACTCAAGATTCTACATTTACCAACCCACCGTGGGATCTGGGCGATCACCATCACAATACTATACACTTTCTGTAGCGTGTCCAAAATTGCCATGCTCTTGTTTCGTCCTATGTAGCTTGCTGTACTCATCCTATGATTATATGTACCAATTGGTTCTATATAGCCCTTTTGTCGGGTATGTTCTCGAGAACTTGAAAACCAGGAGGGGATGAGAAAGTGGGTACGGTGCGAAAATAAAAAGAGTAAAAAAAAAAATTAGCAAAAATGCGTGAGATGTATGAATTTCGGATACGGGGAATCGAACCCCGAGCTGCCGCGTAGATGATTGCGTACAAACTATCCGTGAGAGGCGGCAATGTTAGCTGTTACACCATATCCGAGATGAAGAATAGATAATGTCTCTCAATCAATATGGGCGGAAAACCCCCCCCCCACCTAGACAGGACCACTCCCACCCTCCCAATGTACACTCAGAGCTAACTAACATAAGAGTCGCATCTATCCCCAAGCAGTTCTTGAGCCTGACAGACAAGTAAAGAGTTCAATCATGAATATTCACTGCATTCAGACCTTCCATTCCCAGAGGTTTGTCCAGGTCTTTGTGGCGTTTGCTCTGTGTAGATGGCATCCATAGATCTTCGCAGACTGAATCGAGTCCGTGCAGGTCCGCCCATGTCCGTGAAGGTGTTTGCAGGTGATCTGCAAAAGCCCTTTCCAGGCAGTCTAAGCATTCATACCCGCACTTGGACAGACGTCGGTGTTCATGCAGGCACAGAGCCCGGGCAGGTCCGTGGCGGCCCATAGGCTAACCTGCACAGACCTCGACTAATCTAAGCAATCATCGATCATCCCCTAACACTTTGTGCAGGGGAGCGCTGAGTGCAGTGAATGTTAACCCTTGAACCAACACGAAATGCATGCATTAACATCTAACTATGCGATAATAGTGCTGGCTACTCCACCAACGGGCAAGAGAAGAGCAAAGGAACTCTAGAGACTTGATGGATATGTAGGTATCTAGATACTCGTGTATATATAAATAATATATGTCGTAGATTGTAGGTTCATCGTCCCACAGAGGGATATCTAGATGAGATCTCGGAGAAGGGGAAAAAAACTGTGTCGTATCGTGATCGACTTGACGTCTTCAGCCGCAGGTAACAAGAGAAAGAAAAGATATGAGAGAAGAAGAGGATATGAAGTCCAATGAATCTATAACCTAAAACACGTAATCGAAACCATCAGCCCACAAAACCCCACCCAAGAAAAAAAACAGCAACGTACCCTATCGCTTTCATCAACGCGAACCCCAAACTCGCCACGATCTGAATCAAACATCACAAACAA
Source organism: Agaricales sp. HM26-F1 (assembly GCA_002718315.1). Lineage (NCBI taxonomy): Eukaryota > Fungi > Basidiomycota > Agaricomycetes > Agaricales > Agaricales sp. HM26-F1. The sequence continues at coordinate 23,327 of NIBX01000124.1, forward strand.
AATCAGAACAATCACACAGGGATAAACCAGGAAAAGAGAGTAGAAGAAAGACGTACGGCGGTAGCGATGATACTAGCCGGCACTCCGTACTTCAAGAAATCCTCATTGGAGAGATATAACTCTCCCAGCTCATTCTCCTGCGTCGCCCTTATCAAAGAACAAACCTTCCATCATCAACTCGAACTATTCTCTAGAAGAAAGAAAAAGGACTAACGCAGTCTGATTCGGAAACCCAGAAACCGGCATCCCCATCCCGGCGGAACAGATCAAGCCCGTCATGAAGATCAACAGGTTACCATGCCCGCCCAAGTTATCGCCTACCTCTTTGGCGATGGGCACGAGGAGGACGGAGGCGATGGTGTGTGAGATGAAGGTTGAGATTATCTGTTGCAGGAAGAATTCATTCGTTTCAGTATTCTTGAGAATGAGGACAGAGGGAAGAGGAGAAACGTACCAAAACGACAGGAGCCAACACGATGACGACGGTATACAACGATAGCCCATCCACAAGTCTCCGTATCACCACGTCGAGAACTTCCAACAACCCAGACGACACGACGCCTTTACCGAGTGCAATCCCGCCCATAGCGAGGAAGACGATCGTCCACGCGAACTGCTCAAAGTCGTCCTACATCACAACAACAAAGATTCATCAACGCACGTCATGGGATAACGGAGAATCAACAACACTCACCTTCTTCAACACCCCCGTCGCGAAAAACAACACGATCGGAACGATGGCAATCACACCCATATCACCCACCATCCACTCCACCTCCCTCTCCACGCACCACAGCGCTATAGTGAACACGCAGACGAAGCTGACCCAGTACTGTTTCGGCGTGAAGGGCTCTTTGACCGCACGGATAGGTCTGATCCTCAACCTCGCCCTCTTGCCTTCCAGCCCGGTCCTAGTACGCGCAGCATCTGCACCAAGGGCACCGTACCCACCCGCACCCACACCAATCCCACCCAACACACCAGTACCATCAAACCCACCCTCATCGCCCTCCAACCCATCCTCCATCTCCCCAGGCCTATACCCCCACACCAACAACGCCCAAATCGCCAGCACGCTCAACACGCTCACGGGTATACTCACCGCGAACCATTTGGACCAGCTGAGCGGGGGCGTCATGGCGCTGAGTGCGATCAGGTTCTGCGGGGAGGAGATGGGCGAGGATTGGCCGCCTATGTTGGCGGAGAGGGCTATTGCGAGCTGTTTGTGGGTTTGAGGGTTAGTAGGTGTGAGGGAGGCGGGAGAGGGAGAGGAGGGAGACGTACGATTAGACACGGTGCGAATGAAGAGTTGCGAGGGAGCGTTCGGAGGATGGGCTACAAAGATTCGCTCTTAATCAGCCATCCATTCTCGTCTGAACCAAAGAACGAACGACTCACCCGTATAAGCGTGAAACACAACATCGGCGCCGCGACATTACTACACACAAAAACCATCAGTCACCCATTCCTTCTCTCATTCAAACGAAACGAAATGAAACGAAACGAAACGAAACCCAACAAAACAAAACCAAAGGAAAGAAAAACACCTACCTAATCCACATACTAGCGAAACACGCAACCCCCATGAACGCAAGGATCACCCTCTCCGGTTTCGTACCCGCCAGACTCAACACTTTAGTAATCAACACCCTGTCTATGTTCGTTTTAGATAGGGCGGATGAGATGGTGAAACCCCCGATGAGGAGCATGACGGTGGGGCTGAACATGGTTGAGAATATGTATCTAGGTGGGGGAGAGTAAACGTGGTGTTTGGGGTTAGTGAGGATGCGAGAGAGAGAGAGAAAGATGAGAGAAAACAACGTACTTAGCCCCATCCTCCGCACCCATCCCAGCCCCTTTCCCATTGTCCTCCCTCAACACGCTAAAACAGACGAGGAGGAGCGGGACCATGAGGGATGTGACGAAGAGTGGAATAGCCTATATATTGGTTTGGGTCAGTATGGGTTTTCGTGATAGAGAGAGAGTAGAATGAGAGGAAGAAGGGGAGGAGGAGAGACGAAGAAGAGGAAGAAAAGGAGATACGAAGAGAATGAAGAGAAAGTAAGAGTACAAATGAAGCGAGATAACGATAGAGAAAGAGAGACCACGAAAGAATCGAAAGACCACGAGAATAGAGAGATAGAAAGTCAACACCAAGAAAAGAAAGAGAAAGAATCAAGACCACATAGAAAGGAAACAGGCACGAAAGACGAGAAAAAACAATCAATCGCACAACACAATAAGAAAAAAGAAAAAGAAGAAAGAAGGAAAAAAAAAAAAAAAAGTCAAGGAACCACGGTCGGAGACACGATCCCATCACTCAGGTCAACCAACTAACCTCACTCGCCCAAAGCACCGTACAAAACACCAGCACCGCGAAACACCTCCCCGCCTCATTCCCTCCCCCACCCCCATTCCCATTACCCACATCCCCTACATCCCCTACATCCCCTCCTCCCCCACCTCCCGTACTCCCATCCGCCGTACTCCCGACACTCGTCCCTATCACATCGACGTTGAGGAGCACGACGAACACCACCACCGCAACAACACCCCACACCACCTTCCTCGTCACCCTCACTCTCCACACCGAGCTCGACCGGGGTGGGATAGTAAAGAGTACACCGGCGTCATTATGCTCAGCTAACGGATCGAGGGGTGGGAGAGGGAGTGGAGCGCCGAGGGGTGTAGGTTTGCCTGCTTCGTCGTTAAGACCGTGCGATACCACCGCGCCTCCGATCTGCCTCAGACCAGTCGCAACATCCTCCCCGCCCCCACCCTCGCCCCTCCGCTCCCGCCCAATCATACCCCTCCACACCGTATCCCTCTCCCACGCCACCCGCTCCCTCACGAACAAGCCCAACTGTCTCCCCGCCTCCTTCTCATCGCCCCTCGTCACGCATTTCGCGTACATCTTGATTAGGGAGGAGATGGATGTGTTGAGGAGAGTTGTGGTGGGGGGTGTGAAGGGTGTGGATGGGAGGATGAGGGTGGGGAGGAGGGAGGAGAGGTGTGAGGGGAGGGTTTTGTCGTATCTAGAAAAAGAAGAAGTATGTGTTAGTTTTCGTTTTCGTTTCGTTTGGTTTTTTTTTTTTTTTTGGAGTTTCGGTACGGCTGAAGCCAAGGACGAGGGAGGAATAAAACAAAAAAAAAAAACAAAAAAAAACAAAAAAACAACCCACTTCTTCAAAATCTTCCTCACCCCACTCCTATTCACATCAACATACCCCCTCAGCTGTACGAACCCCACATACACAGCCGTGATCCTCCTCTTGAACAGTAACCTAGTATCCCATGCGTATGGGGTCGTACTTGTCCATAGACTCCCGCTTGCGTTATTTTCATGGGATAGGGAGGTGTCGTTGTGGGTGGTTCGGAGGCTGCTTGAGCCGAGGGAGAGAATGCTATCTTTCAACCCTCTCCCTTTGCCCCCCGCACCCGCACCCATCCCACTCCCGGTCCCATGCGCGTTCCCAGCCCCAGCAGACGCAAGACCAACACCAACAGAAGGAGACGCGAGACTGCTCACGCTCTCCGTCAGATCCCGCACCGCGTTGCCCAGTGCACGTATAGGGGCGCGGGAGGCGGAGAGGATGGTGGTGGTGCTGAGACGGCGGGGGCGGTCTTTGTCTTTATCCTTTGAGTTATCCTGAGTGGTGGAGGTGCTTAGACCGGTGGAGATGCTTAGACCGGTGCTTAGACGGCGGGGTCTATCCCTATCTTGGTGGTGGTCATGGTGGTTCCCGGCGTGATGGGAGGAAGAAGATGCGGGAGGAGGAGGGACGAGGAGGTGTAGGGATTGATGTAACGTCTGTCTATGCTGGGATGTGGATGCGTCGGAGACGGAGGAGATGGAGCGGCGATGGCTTGCGTCTATCATAACCAAGAGTTTGAGTTATGTTAGTTCGTGGGTATAGCGACGGATATATGAATACGGATGGGGGGAGGAGGAGAGAGGCTTTACCTGACTTCCTACGCTTCGAAGACCGGGGAAGTGTTGCGCCGTGCGTACCAGTGGAGAGCGTTCTTCGTCTCTCCCTATGCCTAGTCCCACTCCCGGACGCGGTGTGGTGGTTGGGGTTTGAATGGTTGAGAGATAAACCAGCGACGTCGTCTAGTTCATCATCATCATCCCCAATAACATCCTCCTCCTCTTCATCCTCGTCATCGTCATCGTCATCATCATCAAAATACCCACCCCCACCCCCATATCCCCCAACAACATCCCACTCCTCCTCCGCCCTCCTCACACTCTCCTCAAGCTCCTCAAGGTCTTTGAGGAGTACAGCTTCTTGAGAGGTGTAGAACCTTACTATCTTGTCTAGTTCGGAGAGGATGAGGGGTTTGAAGAGTGTGTCTGCTGGGTGGGATTGGACTGAGGAATCTGAGGAGGAGGGTTGTCCGGAGTGAGAGGAGGGAGAGGAGGGAGAGGAAGGAGGTGGGTTGGAGGGGGAGAGGAGTGCGGTACGTTCCCCTGCTTCTAGGTCTACCTCGTTATCATGCCCAGGACGACCGTTGACGTGGGATTGGAGTAAAGGAGAGTGAGGAGGGAGTTTCTCGAGTTGGTATATGTACTTCTTCAATGCGTCGTACGCGATGTATTCGTCCCACCATTCGCTTACTGCGTTGAACTTGAGCGAGGAGCTGGTTAGTATATGTGGGGTTTGTTAGTCATAGGATAGGATGGGATGGGATGGGATTCTACCTGAATTTCATGCTTGGCTAAACTGGAGTCGAGTCAATGTATAGACCCTCGGAGGAGTATGTGTGTTTCGATATCGTTCTTCCGCTGTCTTCTATTCCTATACCGTCGTCGTGCTGTTGTCCTCGCAGACTCGACACAATCCACCAAGCCTAGCAACGGAGCTATAGAAATACTGTGTGCTGCAGTAACAGACCACTAGAGTCCTCTAGAGAGAGAGAAGAGAGGGAGAAGAGGAGAGAGGAGGGAGTACGGCTAGAACCGTTCCGTCCGACCGGATGAAGGTCGGATTAGGGATAGAGATGGGAGCGATGTGATTGGTTCGGCTGTGTCGGGGTACTGACTGTGTAGCTTCTTATCGTCTTTCTCTGCTTGCCTGTTGTGACTGCGACGAATAATGCGACTGGGGACTGCGACGAGTAATGCGATAACGTTAGCCTATAGGCCACAGTTACTGCAGGTTTACAGACATTGACGCTGGACGAGCACGTTTCTACATATAACCACCAGTCTAAGCCCCCTTTAACTCCCCCTCAGGCACGAACGTTCGTTTGTCTCTTGCCTCTCCCTTGTTCCCTCATCTCCCTCTTCGTCTCTGCAGCCTTAAAGAGGGGTACGAACGTGCCCTCCTCTTCTCCCCTCTCTCCTTACTTCTCTTCTCTTCTCTTCTTTTCTATCTAAGGCTAGGAGGGGAGAGGACGACGGAAGGAGGTAATACTAGGGACTGTCTTGGGCTTGGGATCTGATAGAAGCTCTCGGAGTAAAACACTCGCATGTGTGTGAGCGAAGAGGGGGTGATCCGAGACCGTGAGTTTGGTGATGTACTTATAGCGAGGATGAAGATGCGTGGGTGCGTTTTGTTGGTATGTGGACTGAGCGAGCTGCGTTCGTCTCTCTCTCTCTCTCTACTAGGCTGATTCTATCTTTTTCTCTATCGCTATACGTAGCGATGCATTCCTTCAAATTCGTAGACGGCAAGTCCTAATCGAGAGTAATTCTATGGTTGTGCTTGTGGTTCTGGCCGTTCCGAGATGCGATGCGATGCGTTGTTCTGTGGTTCTGTGCTTCTTGTATTCTAGTGTTCCGGGCCTGCCTCGAGCCCGTCTTCAAATCCATCTTCTCTGAATCGTTCGTTCAGTTGCCACGTCGACGTCCACCCTAGACCCTTCCCTTCCCTATTCCGTGCATCTACCTCTACCCCTCAAGTTCAATTGCCTCTGCCGATACCAAACGCACTATACCAAACGCACTTCCACACAACCACACGCCCGGGTGCTCGAGACCGTTCAACACTTGATTTCTAGTCAGCCCTGCCGCAGTTCTACCATCTACCACTCTCTGTCACGGTCCGTCTTGGTGGGGGGGTTCGCTCACTGCGGAGCCTGCCCCGGACATGTAGACAGGAATCTCGTAATTGAGGGGAATGATATGGGTGTGCTTGTTGCTTCTGGCCGTTCCGCGATGCGATGCGATGCGATTGCGTTGATTTTTGTGGCTCTGGGTCTGGTGTTCTGGTTGTACCTCCGGATCTGCCTCTCCGGCTTCTTCGTTTAGTACGAACGCCCTTCAAGTTCTCATCCGCTCGGCTGGTTATGTCGACGTCCAATCCCAGGCCCGGACTTTTTCCCTTCCCTGCTCCCGACATCTGCGTCTGCCTCTCAAGTTTATGTATTTGCCCTCCGCCTCTGCCTCTGCTAGTACTAAAACGCATCTACACGCTACACGGGTGCTTGAGATCCGAGATCCCTCTGGGTAGGGGGGGATTCATCTCATGTAGAGTTTCTGCTAGGGCCGGGGTTTGTGGGGACTTTGAAAGTTCTGGTTGGTTCTGGGTCGTACAGGGATGGTACATATGTGCTCATAAGTCTAGTCTGGATTGCTGCGATCTACTCCTGTTCTCATACGACTTCTATTCGGACCAAATCGTCTATCCTACGAGTTACCTCTCGTTTTCCTGATCCCTCGATCCTCCTACTCTGTGTGCTTCGGCCTCTTCCAACGCCTCTCCCAGTGCCTCTCCTCTCCCAACTCTGATACGCCATCTTCCTCGATTTAGCTCATTCCGCTTTGCTTTCCTCCCTCCCTCCCTCCCTCCCTCCCTCCCTTCCTCACCACTCCTTTTAACTTTCTTCTTCTTCCCTGTTTTTTTTTGTGTCTGGTCATGGTCAGCTCTGCTGCGGTTCTAACGGTCTTCTACCTCTCCGTCACTCTCCGTCACTCTCCGTCACAGTCGGTTTGGTTCGCTCGTGGTAGAGCTTGCCCTAGGCCTAGGCCTTTCGACTTCGAGTTCGACTTCTCTGTGCATCTGACTCTGACTCTGACTCTGCTTCGAATTCTACCAACATTATAAGACACATATATATGATCTCTAGATCTCGTTCCGCACCCTCCTTTGCTTTGCTTTGCTTTCCTTCCTTTCTTTGCTTTCTTTGCTTTCCTTCCTTTCTTACGCATCACGCTTGGTTTCTTGATCTGAGGAGCTATCCCTGTGATACGAGTTCCAGGGAAGATGATGACGAGGTCAAGCATGAGTAAAAAGTCGAGGGGTTGTCACGGACTCAATCCGGATAATCAACTGGACAGAAGTATCCCCCGTCTTACCTTTTTTTTTTTTTTCCCCTTCCTCTGAATCTTTACTTCATCAAACCTATACCCACGAGAGCGCACGACGAATTGACCTTTCTTTATCCGTACGTTGGACTAGGGACCGTGTCATCGCGTTAATATGACTCGATCTATTTGAGTGCATACTACTGCATCCTATCTAGACCAGAATACATCTATGTACGTCATAAATACCAAACCCTCTCTTCAAGCTCCTCTTCACTTCCTCTCTCCCTCCTCCACTAACAGCTAAGCGCAATACCTCTCATTACTAACGCTCTCCCACCTAACCCTAACCCTATCTCCATCTCCATACAACGACATCCGAGAGAGAGAGAAGGTGATATAAGTCGAATATGGCGTAACTCGGATATGGTGTAACGGCTAACATTGCCGCCTCTCATAAAAACGTTCTGGTGTTATGGAATGTAGCGCGGCAGCTCGGGGTTCGATTCCCCGTATCCGAACTCCGAAATAGCCGCCGGAGTTTTTTTTCGTTTTTGTTTTTTTTTTTGTTTGCATCGTAAACCATAGTCAAATGTTTCTTTGAACCGTACCCCAACCCCCTCCTCTTCTCTGGATTTCGTTCAGGGTTCACATTATACCCGCCTCATATCACAACTATTCTCAGATCATAACTATGGGTACATATAGTCACCAGACTAGCCACAGTTCACATGGCATAGGCATCGTAAACGAACACGAAAGATTTTGACGCTGCAGAGGGACTCAGACGTGTGGTGGTGCGTTATGGCTGATTGTTATACCTTCTCATGATCGTGGGATTGTTGGTAGACGTAGGTTTCATCAGTTGATTGAAACGCAGATGGCTAGGAAGCTGCATTGTGTTACGGAGGGTAAGAGTATACATATGGTTTGGACGACTGAAAAGTTCGAATAGTTTTAAGACTGTAGTATTGGAGGGGGTGGAAGAGTCGGGAATAGAGAGTAAACCTGGATGGCTGAAGAAGAAACGGAGCGGATGTTAACGTGTAATCAAATGACAATAGAACTCCTCGAGCTCCTCCGCGTTCATTAACTCAAGAGAAGAGGACGAAAGAGCTAGAGGGATAGAGGTAGCATAGAGAACATAGTAGAGGTCGCACCAACCAAGACGAATGATTAGCGAGAGGGACTCATCGGAGTGGAGATCAGCGTCACAGAGATTCACGTTAGAGAGCCTCGGTATGAGGAATTTCATGTACGCAGAACGCAAACGCATCTAATGTGTTTGTTGTGTACACAGAAAGCGGTGGGTATCGATTAGATCACACGCTCGTCACGGGGATGAGCGGTATGGATGGTATGATACTCATAATGAGAGGAGGGGCAACATGGGAGAGGGTATAACAAAGAACGTGGGTATGTATGAAGCAAAGAGGTATGAATGCGAGGGAGACCACGTTTTACTAGACCAAGAAGAAACACGATCAGCCTAAGTCGATATCCCCTTAATATGAATGAAGTTAAACACTTACAGCAGCAGCAGCCCCACTCGCAGCACCTCCACCACTAGCGGCGGCAGCAGCAGCAGCAGCCGAACCATCACGGTTGTAATCGTAGTTGTGCTCGTATCCGTACCCGGGGTAGCCGTAGAACCCGTTATCGTAGTTCCTGTAACCATAATACCCGTTGTTGTTGTAGTATCCCGGGTAGCCGTAGTACCCGTTGTGGTTGTTGTAGCCACGGTGGTTGTCGAATCCATGATGGTTGTTGTTGTATCCGCCACGGTGGAAGTCACCGTGGTGGGGACCGTCACGAGCCCAGACACGGTGGTGGTAGTTCTACAGAGAGAAGCGGTGGGTTAGCTTCGAGAGTAGATAGGGTATAGGGAGAGAAAATAGGGCTTACACGACCGCCGTTGTATCCCCAGCCATTGTTGTAGTACCTGTTACCGTAGTACCCGTTGTTCCAACCTCTATTCCTGTCAGCAGCCGCAGCGGCGGCAGCAGCAGAGCTACCACCACCAGCAGCGCCGGAGGCAGCAGATCCTCCACCAGCCGCAGCACCAGCCGCAGTAGAGCCGCCACGATGTCCACCACCAGATGCAGCGGCGGCAGCTGCTGCGCTGTCACCAGCGGCAGCACCAGAAGCAGCAGACCCTCCACCAGCGGCGGCACTCGAGGCGGCAGAACCACCACGATACCCACCACCAGATGCAGCGGCAGCGGCAGCAGCGGAGTCGTGGCCTGCAGCAGCAGCACCGGCAGCGCTGGATGGTGAAGCGGCGACGAAGGAGGCAGCGAGAGCGAGAGTGACGAGGGATTGAAGCTTGAACTGCATGATGGGTATTTGTTGGGAGGGGTGTAGATGAATGAGTAGAGGACGAGGCTAGGAGATGGAGAATTTTTGGAGTTGAAGTGAAGGCTTTTATACGCTGTCGATTAGGAGAACTATATCTCGAGTGTTCGAGAGAAGGGTTTGAGGCTGAGGCAGCTGGGCATAGCATCGTCTAGTGCAAGTGGAACTCGACGGGGAAGGTGTAAGTTTCCGGTGGTAGCCCCCTAATGAAAGTTGTCGCAGCAGTCGTCGACTGAGCGGATACGAGGTGTGCGGTTTCTTGATACGCCGCTTCGAGACAATTCCTGAAGATAAAGTGGGTTAGAGACTTGAAATTCTAGGTACGATTGAGACCTGTGTAAATGAGAGTCGACGTACGCAACTTCTGGAACCTGTCGAACACCTTTCCTATGTTGTCCGAGGCTTGCTGGTCCCATTGCACCCAAGTCAAGGGCAGAGATACGAGCGTGCCTCTATAACAGAGCGTGTTACTAGAGTTGAGCCACTAGAAATGGTCGTCCAGACTCCTAGGTCGGGTGAACACAGTGCACGATATGACACGGCAGTATCTAGGAGTCGTATGCACAATTCTCCTTTGTTGAGGCTGCTATAAGATACTACAATGAGATACTGTAGAAATGATCATAAACGTTCATGAATACGGACTTTAGGGAACATCCATAGTAGCTCAAAATTTGAAAAGACTCGTTTTGTAAAAGATTCCGAGGCGGATCTCTGCTACGCACGCCGTACTGGAGATAAGCCTCTAAGAGAAATTTCGCGCTAGATAGTCCTGTCGTGGCGTGGTAGCATACGTTGTGAGATGTGAATTGGAGATAAGTAATTATCGAGAGCACTGAGGAGATAATGAGACTGAACTAGGCACGGACATGTGATCTACACGGCGCTCCTTTCGTGATGGTGTCCGTTCAGGAGGCGGGACCAACGTTCGACCGAGCGACTTTAGCGCCAGTCGTCATTTCTCTTTTCACTTCCATCACGTAGCTGAGCATGGTTCGTGAGCTCAGTTACTCTCCTCTCTTTCTATTTTGCACCTACCTATCTCATCCCTCATCTGTGTTTTTCTCTGCAATAATCAAACAGTTAGCTATCACGTTGATTCCTCGAATTTTATACCTTCACCACTCGTGCGCTTTCTAACTTAATGTCGTTATCACATTTCGCACCTATAGGTGGATCTGCGTTGTCGATATATCATTCAATGCATTCATACATCATCGTATCGTACATAGGAGACTGGAGTCCTTGCGACACGTCTCTTTCCTTTCCTTCGATTTTTACATGGCCCTTGTGTTCTGGTTTGCACTACTCCCTGAAAATCGTGCCATGTGAGAGGGTTTCTCGCCCATCCAAGAGCGGGGAGAAGAGGTTGGACTTTTCCGAATCCTTCTCGACGTCAACGACTTCAACACTACCCGAATCACTGGCAGAGACTAGGAGTTCATATCCATGCCCATTGAAAGCAAATGGCTCAGCGCATAGCGCTCAACTAGTATTGTACTCAATAAACATCACCGACTGTTTGAGTTCCAAGATATTCTAGCCGTAGATGTGATCAGCTGCATCCATTTCTTCTTCTGCTTCTATCTCTTCCTCGACACGCTGGGACGAGAATTGTTCCATCTTTGTGATATCTATCTCTCGATTTCGATCTCATTCTAGTAAATCCTCTCAACAAACACCTCTTCAAGCGCTATCTACAGTTGGCTACTCTATTGGCACCGAGTTCATCACAGAACCTCAAAGGCCTTGATGGATAACACCACTTCCTCAGATCGTCCGCCGGCATTTCTTCGCCATTCACTTCTTGCATCCACATACAAGCTTGCAATGAGCTCGACTTCTCGACTTGTATTCTCACTAGGCGTCATGGGAATCATCAGTGACCCACCTACTTATCGTCATCTCGGTGGATTGAGGTAACCGTTAGGCGTGTTCCTATCATATGAAGGAGTTGACTCTACGTGGGAGGAAAGTTGTATCAATAGGATGCACTCCCGGTGCTCGACTACTTCACACGTGGAAACCATATCCGCTATGTTCGGTGACCCCGAACGGCGGTGTAACTGTCCTACCTCCGGGTTTCAAAGTCTTCGTTACTCGGAGGTACTGTATATACTGTGAAAAGGGGAAATCAAGGTCCAGAGATCCTAGGAAAAGAGATACCTACTAGTACCTCGGGCACATTCTTGCGTGCCACGTACGGTAGCAAGATGTCCACAGCCGTGTAAGAATCTCGTACACTGGCTATCATAGTTTTAAGTAGGTTCAAACATGCGTGTCTAGCTCAATCCCGGCTCCACCTGGCCAGACCTGGTCTTATTCTGATGCCATAAGTGACTCTGGCTTCTGTTGCGGTCTCTTGAGGAGGTTTCAATAGGGCGACGCCCCGGACCATATGAAGGCTCGACAACTGCGACGATCGAACGATCGAGGAACACCGGGGCTCGAGAATCTTCTCGAGAACAAAATGGGATTTGAATGGGATAAATTTTTATAGTTACTCGTTTCTCGTTATGTAAGCCCACTCGAGCGCTGCCCTTAGAGATTTCCCACTCTAAAATTCAACCAACAGAAGTCTTCCTCGTATTTTGCTCTGCGCACCTTTCTCTGAACCACCCATCATTCAGAGGCTCATGATCGATTGTGCCCCTGATATGTTTGTGTCCCTAACCAGTTGTCCTACTGGAAAGATCATTATGTACATATGCAATCGAGGACATACATATGCAAAAGCTCCCCCTTCTGTCCGTTCCGTGCTTGACTCCAAAAACGGAGAGGAGACGGGAGATCCGCAGCGAGATTATACCGAGGTACGAAGGAACGCGAGGCCCATGTTGTACACCACCCCAACCACTGATCACGTCTTCGCCTCGGATTTGGGTATTTGAGGTACTAATCAGCGGTACTCCTGCAGAGCTTGCAATGATACTTCCTCAAACTGCTCTTCACGCTGTCTATCCATACTCCTTTAGGGTGTGTGGAAGACTACAGGCTGTACCATCTTTTCTTCTGACAGACATGATACCTGCTTGAAATCTGTTACGAAGAGAACTCATGACGTCGAAGAACAACACGGACCTGCATATCAGCGGGAAGCAAGTTGTATTACCTTCTGAAGGTTTGAATAGGTAGTAACAGTACGCCGTTATGCACGTGGCAAGGTCGTTATCGGTTTGTTTGTCCAGGGTCGTGGATGACCATCGATTATATGTATGTTTACCGAGAGAAGCGAGTCCAGGGCTCTTTGGCAAGTGGGATGGACAAAAAGAACCCCAGAGAAAACATGGGCGCGGGGCAAGGAAGATACGCGAATTTGCTTGTAGCCAGCATTACAGGTTAGCAGCGATCGTCGTGCATAAACCAGAAGCTCCACCACCGTGACCAGCGTACTTCCGAGTTAAAGCAAAAACCCACAGCTTGGACGGAAAAGCAGTAAATGTACTAGTGATCACAACCAGGGCGGCGCAATGCGAAGATCATCAGAACTGGAAACTGAATTGCAAGGAGAGCGAAACACATACGTACTCATGTAGTAGGGATGCAGAGATCATCCATCGCGTAAGAGTGATTTTAAGGATTTAAGCTTAGCTTGGCGGGGACGTTGATTCTTCATACCCGAGCAGCCAACTATTGCATTGGATTGCGCCGTGCTCATAGTTTCCTTTGGCTGAGGTTAGAATGGAGGAGACCGATAGCTCGTTTCAAGGGTCTTTCTAGGAAAGAGCAGAAGCTAATAAACGGCGTATATTCATACCTGATTTGAAGCACGACGATCAGTTCTTTGAACTCGAGGATTCGTCCCAAGGAAGTTAACAAGGCCATCATGACATACCTCGAGTTCAATAACGGCCGCTGCTCTCCTTATCACGGTACATCCTTCCCTTTCTAGCCATCTCCGGCTCTAGTCGATCGCAGTACATTCGCCATGTGTTTGAGGATACGCGGAAACCTGTGTGCCAAGTTCCGACTCGTCGCCAGTATGGTAAACCAGGTGGCCTTTTCGGGATGAGATCGACTGTACGAGGAAGTATGTATGTACTGTATGTATATGTACGGTCATTAGACGTGGTAAGTATACAAGAAGGTCGAGACGCCTGACTAGATAAGTCCTACTGCGATACACGGCGAGAGAATGGCAAAAAGCAGATGGGTAATCCAAGCAAGAGATAGAAATAATCGAAGCAAAACGAAATGATACAGGGATATAGCAGCAGATAGACAAGAGATGAGGCGATGAAAAACGTCGTCGTGATGTAATCCCTCATAGATAGGGCTGAAAGCAAGTACGAGAGGAGAGAAAATGTAACAGGAAAGAAGAGTGATGTAGATGAAAGAGACGAAAGTAGGCGGAAGAGTGAGACAGGCAAGGTATTAAGTATCCACTGCGCTGCAAGGAGTGACTAATGATGATCCGAGGTAAGCTGTGGATGAGCTAGAGTCTAGTATGATAATGGTGCTGCCTTGGGGGCTTCGTGAGGCCATCGAGGACTGAGTGACGTCCTCGTATATGACAAGGCACCTTTGAGAGGATATGGGGGTCAGTGGGAAGAACCAAGTGGGCGTGTATCGTACTCACCAGAGGTTGAGATGGGTGTAGCCGGGGATATAGGAGATGGATCACAGGTTGAACGGCCGTCGTCTGACATGGGCGAAACGCTAGAGTGTCCCTGGTTGGAATAGTATCGATCAGATATCTCCATCGATGGAGGGGGTAGAGCATAGCGTTCGGAAGATAGCGTAGGGTAAGACTGAGTTGGATAGTAGCCCGATGGGAGAGGTCTGTGGAGGACGTCATTCAGCGATCATGACTAGTAATATACAAAGGAGCCAAGTATGAAATCTACCTTATCGATGAAGGACCAGATAATGAGCGACGACGCTCCCACACCTTTCTGTACTCATCAGAAGGCCTCTCAGGCCCAGAGGGGAAGTCATTGTTGTCAGAAGCTGTAAGCCGTCGAAGAACGGCGAGGGAGTCTGGAGAGCTTCGTACATCCTCGAGAGCAGATATTGGTGGCAGCACGCACGCCGACGAATATCGGGGCCCACGACTAGATATTGACGACTGAATGGGAGCGAGTGTAACCTCGGGCAATGGATCGTCCTTATCGCGATGGATAAACGAGGACGAGGGTTGACGGTAGTGGCTATAGAGGTCTGAGCTAGGATGTCGATCCGGATAGGGAGTGTATCGACAATCTCGAAGGGAAGCTGGTGGGCTACGCCGGGGCAGAGGGAAAGGAGACTGAGATCGTTCAGATGTATCGCGACGCCAACCAGTTGAATGAGGCGGTCTATCTTGTGGACTGGAGTATGGAACCGCAGAGCGAGGGCTGACCTCCGTTTCAGGCGGCGACACTGGGTATGAAGTGGATAGGTGACGGTCCGACGGTAAAACTTGAGCTGCGCTTGCTGCTAAACTAGCTTCCGCGAGGTCGTCGAGGCTGGCGAGAGAGCTCTTAGATACTGGTGCCGCCGCTGTTGTTGTAGTCGTCGCACGTCGACGTCTTCTACTCGTCCCCCCAGCAACGACCTGACCATACCCTGGCTGATCTGGTGAAAGACAACTCTCTGGGAAACTTGGTCTAAAAATCGATTGCGAGAAGTGAGCTTCGTGATTTCGAGATGACAGGCACAGAATTTATCCGTTCTTACCCAAAAAGAGGTATGAGCTCATGTCGAATGTTCCAGGCCACTCTATCGGAAAGATATCGCTCCCTCAGTCACCAAAATTCCTACGGCCCAGTGTGAGAACTACGTACCTGCGAGATAGACGTAGAGCGACCTTTTTGTGACGTCAGAACTTCGGTGTGAAGATTGGAGGAAGGGGCAGTGAATTCACCTCGTATGGCATCCAGGTACCCTGTATTTTGAGATACCCTCCTCGTACTCGCCGGATGACAGAGGCCAGCTCTGGCTGTGAGTCAATCATTTTCACAATGTCAGCTGCATAGCAAAATGACATCAATCGTGCGTATTCACGGGAGGATGCAGAGAAGACCGAACCTTTGGAGTTACCAAGAGCTGTAAGATTGAGATCAAGGAAAATGAGATACCGCTCTGCGATCACGAAGGGGGCGCTACAGCAAAGCGCAGTCGACTCACCTTTCCAGATGCCAGTCCATAAAATATACCCATCATCCATATCCATCATCAGCCATTGGCCATTAAGAGGGTATTCGTATACGGGTCTGGTATCATCGATTAAGTGCTGTGGTGCGAATGAAAAGTGTGATGATCGAGCATTGCCCCGGACGTACATGTATCCTCGAGGGTCATTACTCGTGATATAACGGCCTTTCGTCACCTTGTGACTAGCACTAGGGTAGGGCCTAAATTTCGGTCCACTAGCAGGGGACGAGGTCTGTATAACTTCGTTCTTGTTTCCCAAAGAGCCATCAGTACGGCGATCGTTCATGGTAGAAGGCTCTTGGACCTACATGCTGCTGTCCGGGGTCCATCATGGAGTGCGGATACGGTAGTCGAGATAATGTTGTCGTGGACGTCTCGGAGCTTTGAGAGAAATAACCCGAGAGACAGAACTTGGGATCGAGGAGATCAAGAGGGGATGGTGGCGACGAAGAAAGGAAAGAGAAAGGAAGTATAAGTGGCGGAAGTACTTTCGCTTTTGTTTGAATTCCGGTCAACTATAATAGCCACGAGGAGAACCTAATACCGTTTGCGCGCCCATAGCTTGGAACGGCCTCGGGCCCGATATGCACCAAGAAATAGGGAAAAAAACATTAGAATTATGTTACTTTTGCCTGGGAGCGGCAAATAGGTCAACACAGACTCCCAAGCATCACCACAGACCTGATTTCGGTAACAAAATTTCGTCGTCATAGATCAAGATCTTGGGGGGAGGATTCTTTCACCCCCTTATGTTCCACCAGGTTCTGGTTCCATTCCTTGCCCACGGGTTGGAGTCTTCGCATTTTCTCGTGAAATCTGATCCTTGATCAAGGGCGAGAGACGAATGGGTCGAAGGCAACCGGAAGGCCCTCGGGAGGGCCATGAGTTTCTGGCTCCTTAACTCGGCAAGACCATTATTCTATTCCTCAGCTCGTAGCTTCCCTCCCACCTATGCCACCTCAGCCATAATCACAAAACTGAATGCGCAGAGGAAGACCCTGCATTGCCTTTCGACGAAGAAAGGTCTCTTCTTCCATATCTTCTTCCATCTTACTTGTCCGTCCAGCCTTCGAGTTCTACCATCATTGTTCTCTTGTTGAGGTGTCATTTCCAAGAAAGAAAAAAAAGGACGGCCCTGGGAGATGTTACGGTGACCCATATAACATACTCATTTTAGCATGAATACATATCTATGTCGTTGTACCTGAGCCCGAAGAAAGACTCGGTGCCCTCGATCAATCACAAGCAGTCGATCAGGAATCCGGGACAAGATACATCCATCCCACGGAGGCCGTCCGATACCTCGCACCGATTCGCAGCGCCTTTCCTGTTTTCGACCCATAGCAACCTCCCCGCACATATTAGATCTCTTGATTTCCCAGACCATCTCCGTCGGAGAACCTGACCGTGGCATTGAACTCCAAAAACGTATATGACTAAAAGGTCCGAAATCTCATAACCAAAAGAACTTTGATCTCGACAAAGCGGTCGTAAACAAAAATATAGAAGCTCGGGGTTCTAGAACTACGAAATCGTACCTAACCCAAACTGAGTACGAGGAAAAGATTGGTCTATGGATCGAAGACATATAAATGAGGATATAGATACTACTCTACGAGATCTATCTATCATTGTTCGATGCCACTGGCGACTTTAGCGGCGAACGCAGCCAGAGAGCAGCGAGTCTCTGTACTGAGGTCTCCACTCTCTCCGCTGGTGTAGATGACTTTGCTAGACTCGAAACCGTTAAATTGACTGGCAGCACAGATGGTATAGGCACCCATGTTGTGGAAGGCCAGCCAGTCCCCGACTTGCAGGGAAGCGGGAAGCTGGATGATGGGGCAGACGCAATCAATAGAATCGCAGGTCGGACCCCAAACGCTGCTGGCCTGAAGAGCCTCGGAGGTAGGGATATGGAACGACTCGTTGAGAGACAGGACGTGGGGGTGGACGACCTGATGATCAAAGAGAATGCAGTTGAAAGAGCCGTAAACACCATCGTTGATATAATCTTGTCAAGAAAAGGCAAGTCAGACGTGGGTACGGGAAGAGAACAAACGATCAAGGCGGTGAACTTACACATGACGCTGGGCTGAGAGCCTGATTCCAGTTCGTCGGTCAGAGCCTTGGCGTCCACAGAGGGCATGGGAGCCCTACGAGCGATGATATTGGTGGCTAGACTGAACGCCCTAGACACATAAAAACGGCCTGGTTCTGCGATGATCTTGAGGTTCCGTCGATCAGGGAAATATTCTTCAATTGCCTCGGTCAGAATCCTAGCGGTTCCCTCGAAAGTGTTATCCTCAAAGCCACCGCCAACATCAAGGAGGTTAAAGGAGAACCCGAGATTCTTGGCGGTATCAAAGACTCCACGGGCAAGCATGATGGCGTCTGTGAAAACAGACGAGTCGTAGCAGCCGCTTCCGACATGGAAGCTGACGCCAATCACATCGAGGTTCAACTCCTTTGCTTTCGCAAGAAGAGCAGGCACGGTGGAAAGCGGAGCCCCGAACTTGACTCCGAGACGACAGAGACTCTTGGAGTCATCAGTGAGGATGCGGATGACGAGTTTGGCCCGTGGATGGGCCTTTGCGATTTTGTACAGCTCATCCGAGTTGTCGAAGGTCATCATGTCAACGCCAAACTTGGCTGCTCCGCGGACGAAGGAGATGGCCTTGCACGGGTTCGCAAAGATGATCCTGGAGGGATCGATACCCCCAATACGGAGGACTTGAGAAATTTCGCCGTTGGACGCGCAGTCAAAGCCAGCGCCTAGTGAGGCCAGCAGCCTCAGGACGTAAGGATCTGGGTTACACTTGACAGCTGCAGGGAAAGGAAGAAAGACAGTGAACAAAAGGAGAAAGAACGAAAAGGGGTTGAACACATACCATAGTAAGGCTGGATCTGGGGAAGGCATTTGGTCCAGCGCTGATGCTGCTGGTAAACTTGGCTGAGATCGGCCACGAAGAAAGCCTTCTCTGCGTCCGGTAGTCCGAGGGAAGCTAGACGAGAGGATTCCATGACACCTCCCCTCATATGTACGTCAGGGTGGCCGTGCAGAAGGGGAGGTAGGTCACTGAACATGGTCTCCGTCGACGCGGCCAGCAGTTGCTGAGCAGCGGAGGCCTCAGAACTGGTGAGACCAGTTGAGGGGGAGGAAGAAGGTGATTCGTCGCTGGGGCACGAGTCTTTAAGCCATGCCGAGCGGTCAGGAAAGGATTGACGATCTATGGTTCTGGATTCACAAGGCTGTGGTGGGGAGCAGTAGGTAAGGGTTTGGACTTGGGACATTCGAATGATGTGGTGACTGAAGCGCGGTAGCCTGCAGCTAGCGATTGGCTCAACTGGAGAAGACGGTGAAGTTGGAGGGTCGGATGGGTGGGTTCAGAGGTCGATGAAGGCAGAACCGGTATTACCGAGCCTAACCGCCGCGGTTCTTGGAGTAAAAGACACCGGGCGGGTGAGGACGGCAACTTTAAGTCCCTTTCAGTAAAGGAAGTACCTCGCTATGCAGGCGAGGTGAAAGACGGTGGGTAAGTGGGGGCGATAGAAAGATCCGGCGAAATCAGCAAGCGATGTGCCGGGTAAGTTAAAGTCTAGATGTGTGCGATTCGTGCGAGAATTTAGCGATGTCAGGGAGGTTCACCTAGAGATATAAGACGTCATCAAGGCGAATCAGGCCAATTTACTTTTGGAAACATACCTCTGACAGACGACCACCTAAGTAAAGGACAATAAGGTCAGTATTACGAACAGAAAGATCAGATTAAGAGTATGAATAGGACTGACTCTCGGGTCAAAAGACGAAGGTCTGTATTTCTTTCTTGATCAGAAATGGTGGATTTTGAAGCTCTGAAGTCTCTCAATGACGAAGGACACCAGAACTTGTAGGAGGATGAAGAGGAGATGAGTGAGCGAAAGCAAGTTTGTTCAACCTCGCAACAGCAAAACTTTCCATCAATCGGTAAACGCCGGTCCACTGTAATTTTGGAGTCGGCCACGTGCCCATTATGTAAGAACGCCTCTTTTTGATTTTCCGACTCCCGCCACAGTTGAGCAGTATTGGCCATCCAATCGTTGGAATCTCTTCATAGTCTCTAAGAGAACGAAAGCAGTGTACTGTATCACAAATAGCTGCCTCAGCCTTCTCACCACTGCTAATTCTACCGGAAATGGATTGACCCAGACGACCACCGACTTTTTGCCGTGTCACTTCTGGTGTTGCCACATCTCGTGGATCGTTGTGTGAAAAGTAACTCGGGCTGGGAATCGGATATGCTAGCCTATCAACGAGTACTACATACAAATCTTGTCTGTGAGGTGGGGCCCTATGCCTCTACGTACGAACTACCCTACGACCGCTGTGCAAACTCAACAATTTCTGTTGAAAACAAACGTCGTCAGCGTTATGGCGGGCAACGACATCGCCCACGCTCCGTTGCTACTCGTCGGTAAGCCCACGCTGACAAAATCCTGAGATGCGCTGGTTCTAAACGCGGATGTTGCACAGGCACGCGACGGAAATGTCAGGGTCAACGTGTTAGCTGATGAGAACGGATTCATCACGATGACGTTGAATTGGGTGGATGAGGACGCAACCAGGATGTAATTCTTCAACGCGTTCTCTGAGGAAGAAAGATTTGTGACGGGTAGGCGCTGCATGCCAGCTATACGTCCATCTGTGTCAGACCCTTCGTGTTCTTCTTTTAGCTCAGAGGAAGATACGAACGTTTTACAAAGTTGCCGAAATGCTTATACGCCCAGAAGTGTTTGGTGATATCTGCATCGTCCTCAGCCTTCGAACAACACAGTGTGGTAGCCTCAAAGTTGCTCACAGAATTGGAAGTTTCCGTTTCTCGCGTAACTACTGTCGTAGTAGATCACACCGTCCTAAACATACATCCGCTCAAAGATCAGATCGTGCTCGGCAGCTATGATAGACAGAATAACCAGGGAGACTCACGTTCCAACCTTGATTGTTTGGGGTAGTAGCGCACCCAGCCGTGAGAGGGTTGCACCCTATTCCATTTGATACTAAAGTCCAGAACTAGTGAAAGGATACGGTTCAGGATCTGAATTGTTCTGAAGCGGAGAACAATCGAGCAGAGCAGTGTAGACAGCTCTCGAACTTACATCGTAGTGCGTTTCATTGACAGTTACCAAGCTTTGGAAAACCAACCCCGAGAACACCAGGGCTCCTGTGATACTGCAAGAACAGAAAGGTCGCTTCGATCAGATGCAGAAACTCGGGATAGAAGTAGTCTACTCACGTTGGATCATAGCCCTGGGACCAGCCCCTCCCAGTTCCATCAGCCTGACCCATGGAGCAGCAGATTTCCTAAGATCCCGTTCATGCCCCGATTTCCTCGTTAGCCAATATACGTTGAAGGTGGTTTCAAGTTGGAGGAAGGAATCGTGAGCTTACCGTCATCCATGTCTTCTTTCCAGGGAACAACCTCGCGGTGTTCGTCACGTAAGATAGATACGACGCATCCGAAGGGAAGTCGTAAGTATGATGCGCCAGTGCAGCGACCTATGATCCCGCATCAACTCGTGGCATCTCTCGAGGGAAAAAACATATATGCGGGTCCAGAGCTCGAGACCCGAGCGGAGAGACGAGAAGAAGAAAAGAGAGCAGGTGCTTCCTAACCTTATCAATAACCTGACTGAGCCAACTCCCGTACTCCCCCGTCGCCTGACTGAGCTGGGACGACTCGTCTGCAACGATACCGATCTGCTGAGCCAGACCTCGAGCGGAGAGTGCGTTCCACAGTCCATTGACGACCTCCGCGCGCCTGTGTGAGAAAAATAAGGACGAAAAGAGAATGAGCCAAAACGTCGGAAGATATCAAGCACCGACTTTCAGATGTGATTGGATCGTAGTAAGAAGTATAAAAAAAGGAGTAAAGAAGCTCTACTACTAAAAAGATCATTTCCGCGATAATCAAAAAAACTTGAATGTCCAGTACAGCAAGACGCGGATATGCATCCATGTATGAAGAAAGAAGGCGGGGATAAAAGATCGATCTAGACTAGGGGCGGAGCGTTGGGAGGGTACGTACTGGTTGGGAAGCACCTGCATTCCTTCTTGCCCGCATGGAGAAGGACCAAAACTACTATCTGGCTCGTTCATCGGGGAAATGTACTTGATGTCGATGCCCTGTTGCACGAAATGTTGGACTACATCAGCCAAGAAGGTGCCGTACGCATTCCCGGAGCCTGATTTAGTTAAAGATTAGACCTATGAAAACAAGAAGACGTGAAGTAGCTACGGAATGAACGTAGAATGAAGTCCAAGGAATCCAAAAAGAAGAGCGTGGGAGAAGAACATAGTTCCTAGCAGAAGCCCCGGTATGAATGAAACGGAGATTGCTCCAACAGGGCGGAAACATTCAAAAAAACTGGCAGGGAACAACGGGAAGACAGGAAAAGACATCGATACCCACCGGTCACAAATCCACCATTGCAGCTCGCTCGACCAGAAGTCAGAGGTGCAGGAGCAGAGTTTGCGAAAGCTGTGATCTCGACTCCCCTCTTGTTGGCTTCTTGCATGAAATAGACGCCTTGTGCATCAGCAGACCAATTGTATACTCCCGGGGAAACGTAGAAAGTTTCCGGTGCTCGTGTAGGATTCGATACGTTCACACCTAGCGCAGTAGGTAAAAAAAAAAACACGCACGATAGGTCGTGTCAGTGATCGTTAGTATCCTCTCGAATGTGAATCGTCGACGAAGGTCGAGATGGGAAGTCATGAAACGAGATCGTACCTCCAGCTCCGATGTTCCATCGATAACTTGATAAGCCTAGTCCATCTTGAGAGAACAACAGATTAGATAACTGCTGACGCGATGCCTCTGGGAAATGGAAAACGTCCATAGGCCACCATGCTCCCGAGCCTCCGATCCCTAGGAAGGTTTGAGCGGGCACAGACGAAACAGCCGCTGCAGAAACGCCGGGGATGATAGTCAGAGCGAGGGAGCCGATAGCTAAGGAATTGGAGTCCAAGATGAGCATGATTTGGTGAAAGGAAGATAGGATCCGACTGTTTTCGATCGTCACCCATTTGTGGGCTAGCTCGCCTGGTATTTAAACTCTCGCATCTGGAGAGCTTGACTGCGAGGTAGCTTGTTCCTGGCCTATGGCATGACCTGCTGGGCCGCGCTGTGCTGTGAAATCAGAAGCAGTGACTACGAGATTTACCCGCCTAGCGTTCACGAGGTCTGAGGTTGAGGGACGGGTGAACGAATATGGAGGGCGGCATGAGTAGATGAGAAAGAGCGGGCTGAAGCATTCTGCCAGAGTGATAAATCGCCGTTAAAGAGATACACTGTACACGATAAGGATATTTACAAGATCTGAGGTGAAACAAGGAGTCAGCTTATGTACAAAGACGACGATAAACAGGACACAAAAATGTTTCCTTTCATCCCTCTCTTACGACCTCCTTCACGGCCTCCTCGAAGATAGCCAAACCCTTGGCCATATCAGCCTCCGAGATGTTCAACGGGGGAATGAACCTGATGACCTCGTAAACGCTGGTAGTCAAGATCAGCATGCCCTTGTCGATGCACTTCTTCGCCACTCGAGAAGCCATGGACTTCGGAGTCTGGCGGTTGACGCTGACATCTTTGTGGCTGCCGCCAAAGTTTTCAGAGATCGACATGGGGGAAGCGAACTCGACAGCGACCATCAGGCCCTTGCCGCGGACCTCGAGGATATGAGGCTTGATGTCGTCTTGGGACGACAGGGACTGAAGTGTCTTGAAAAACTGTGCTGAGCGAGCCTGAACGTTATCGAGGATTCCAGCGGAGGGATCGTTGAAAATCTTCGCTACCGCCTCGGCGGCAGCGCACGCGACGGCATTGCCAGCGTAAGTTCCTCCCTGGTGACGTAGGTTATTGAAGAAAAGTGGGGGAATACAGAGAGGCACGAACCATAGAACCAGGCTTCAGCTGATCTGTCAATTCCTTCCTGCTAACGATGGCACTGAGTGGGAACCCGTTGGCCAGGCCCTTGGGAACAAGTCAGTCGACGTCTCATGATGCGATCGGAAGGAACCTACCTTCGCTAGCACGAGGATATCTGGCTTAACACCACTCTCCTCGATCATGAACATCTTGCCGGTTCGTCCGAAACCAGACTGGACCTCGTCGATGATTAACAAGATACCATTCTTATCGCAGATGTCTCTGAGTCCTCGCAAGAACTCGGGAGGTGCTGGGATGTAACCACCCTCGCCGATCAATGGCTCAATAAGGATAGCTGCTGTATCCTTCGGACCGGACTGCTGAGCGAGAACGAGGGAAAGTTGATACAGACTGTTGGACACCAATGTTTCCATGTCGGTGTCAGATGGCAAATTTTGCTGATGCCAGTGAGGGAATGGTATCCCAAAGACGCCGGGCTGGGAAACAGTGGACCTTGTCGATAGATTTCGAAGAGAGGTAGAAGAAAACGTACCATCAAGGGGGCACAACCGTCGGAGTAGATAGTCTTACTCTTCGTGACAGCCATGGAACCAAAAGTACGCCCGTGGTATCCACCTACGGGGATTCAGATATAGGTCTCAAGATATGTCAGGGATGAGATACCTTGCATAACGATGATGTTCTGCTTCTTCGTTAGCTGCCTGGCCATCTTCAAGGCTCCCTCAATAGCCTCGGTCCCTGAGTTCCAAAAGAAGAAGGAATCAAGTGACCGATGCGGCATGAGAGGGATCAGCTGCTCGATGAGGCGAAGATACGGCCCATGGTAAGCGATGCTACACTGTCGTCACAAGAACATGAACTAAGCGTGCTGAACATCCCCAAAGACAGGCAGAGGGACACACTTGGCCGTGAACGAGATTCATGCATTGTTCCGCAGCTGCCCTGCTGATCTCTGGGTGACAATGTCCTAAGAGAAACATCAGGTCAAGTTAGATACAGGTAAACAGAGGGTCAAGTACCAAGGTTCGTAACACCGATACCACAGGTGAAGTCTAACATTCTCCTCCCGTCCTCAAAGGTGACATAGCTTCCTTCGGCCTTCGACATGATGCCTGGGGTGATCCGTCCGAGGCCCTTGGTAACATGTTTGTCCCCAAGTGCCTCCAAAGAAGTCATACTGCGACGAGAACTGAGAAACGTGGTCTTTAGTACAGCGAACACTCTCCAATAATATACTCTGAAGATGTACCTCAGTAGGACTCCCTCTCTGCCAATAACGTGGAAACAGAGTAACGCGGTTAAGCCGGAACTTCCACGACTATGTTGACTGAACCAACTGACCTTCGGACGATGTGTGAGGACACTCGTTTCACTGAAGCACTGAGCATTGTGTTAACAAGGGACTGTTGGTTCAAGAGAAGCAGATCGAGTGCGATTAATAGGGCGAGGAGGTGACAGTTGGAAGTAAAGAGGAAAGAAACGAAGAGGAGGCCATTTCAATGGTCAATGACGGCTGTATGGAGTCAGTGTGAAGAGACAATCTAAGCGAGTTAGCCGACGGCAATCTCGGCAAGCATCCCGGACATGGCGGGCTTAATCTACAAGCGACGCTTGCCACCACTCACCTCCTATTAGACTTTTGGTCTTTTGCTACGACTCCTAGTCATTTCTGTCCATATACCTACCTATAGCCTCGAAGTGCTCTGCTTTTCACTGGCTACGTTCTTGAGGATGACTCTGCCGAAGAACAATTTTCTCAGAGACGTTGCACAGGTGTATGATTCGGCTAACTTTCTGGCAACAGATTTACGGCGCTTGAATATACAAACGACCGCGTAGATAGCTGCTGCAGCATGGCGCGAACCCCGACTCGCTTGTTGGCTAAACCTCGCAGGCGGGGAGCAACAGGAAGGAGCTCCTCTAGCTTCCTCCTGATCCGCGTCTTGACATCGAGACCTTTGCTGGGAAGGACGAGGCAACCCTGGGTCCGTGGTAAATAAGCTGGCGCTGGCACGCATCACCTGTCCTACTTCGCTTCGTTTGTGAGGTGAAAGTTATTGACGCCCTTCGACTGAAAAGGCGAATTGAACACAGGCACAACCATTCGTTGTGTTTGTACGAGTACACGGACAAGGGCACTAGGTTACTCCATGTGAGAGACTACGAATCGCTAATGCCGTTGTTGCGCGAGAAATCTTTCTACTCGATTATGCGTATCACAACTCCAATATTCTAATATTCTTTTTGGTCGAGTAATTCTTTTTGGTTGAGTGATTCCACTGATAATTCACTCAAATGTATAGGTACGGCATGCAGCAATGCTTCTCTTCTCGATTATAGGAAGCCTGTCGACCAGACATTCGATGATCCTTCGTGTTCTTCAGAAGTAAGAACATAAGCCGCCCAGATACATCGGTCTACGCAACGCAACTACCATTCACCGTTTCTTCATACATCCTTGCACTCTCTTTTCAAGTTCATACAGTCTGATTTCGTGTTCTCACCTGCGCTCTGGGTATAAATATCAAAAAGGAACTCGGCACCGACACAAGCGCGTTTCTGGTTCTAATGGCTCCTCGTTGATCAATTCCTCGAACTCTTTCACCAGATCTCCGTGGAATCCCTGTTCCTCGTTCTGGGGGTCTAGGCCCTATAAAACAATAAGAGAGACTCTGCCCCCGAACACCCGTGAGATCAATCGTGGGAATGCAACGCCCCGATATGTTTGTTTTCTTGCCTCGGTTCTATGCAAAAAATATTCTCCGAAAGAGAGGTAAATGGGGATTAGATCTTTTGACGCTAAATTGGTTCTCGAGGCAGGGTTCGAGGGTGCAATTCTACTGAACCTCGACCTCGATGATCATCGAAGATTGTTGGTTCTGTTTTCTGTTTTTCGACTGATACAGTCCGTCAGATGCCGAAATCTTCGAGGCATGGGAAGACTTCTATGTTGTGGGCATAGCTTCTAACTCAAGAGGACTTCGTTGACGGACAACAGATTTATGATGAATTACCAGTGCAGATTTTACACCACAACCGGAACTTACGCTTAGGCTGCACTTAAATCCCCTTCGATGTTTCCTCCTTCTCTGCGGTCC
The DNA here is from genome assembly GCA_002718315.1 of Agaricales sp. HM26-F1. NCBI lineage: Eukaryota > Fungi > Basidiomycota > Agaricomycetes > Agaricales > Agaricales sp. HM26-F1. The sequence goes on from NIBX01000124.1 coordinate 50,095, forward strand.
GAATTCCAGGCTAAGTACAGAACAAGGCGTCCTCGAGCCCCACTGTGCTATCTCCATCCACGGTATAATCTATCAGCACAACGCTAACGCCATCGCCACGATATTTCTATCTATCATCTGTCGAACCTCAGGTTTTGCACAGGTACCAGATATCCCCCGAGATCGCATCTTTCTCCTTTATTCTGTCTTGTATTCCCACCCACGGCCCCAAGGGAAACTAATCCCGTTGAGCTTTTTAAGGTTTTTGACCGCCAGGTCTTGGAGTCGCCCCCTTCGCCCTTGGGATCAGTTTCGTGGGAGCGTTCCGATCGAGCATTTGAGTTCTTCTCAAGCTATGTATGTTTGTTCGAAATTTGTTGGAATGCAGATTTGGTTGTGACACTATCGCCCTCTATATAGCCTCGAAAGGTGACTCCCGTTCCCACAGATCTACGCCGAGAGTTAGCGAACGATTGAATGATGTACTCCATCGAATTTAGCACGAAAGAGCATCGAGGAGTATACCTGTTGGAGACTCAAGTCAGATATGTTTTTTTTTCTCTCCTGAGGTCGAGAATCTGATGTTCTTGCTGCAAGCTCCCCTCGGGCCCCATTTGGGCTATGTTCGGATAGGATTCCGAAGGAGGCGAGCCGAAAACAGAACAACCATCACTGTCATCATCACGGCGGGGCCTCCGTGTGTGCGTGTTCCTGATACAAACGGCGGAGTGCTGACTCCAAGAATTCAGTGTTCAGAATCTGAAGGTCCTATCATCGAAGGTTGAGCTCCTGAGACCTGAGCCGAATCCAACGTGAGGAAGACACGGGTGCATCAGTCTGTCAATGCTATTTGACCCCTGCAACTTGTATCGGGGCCCTCAGTGGGGATTGGCGGCCTTGACATAGAATAGCGAACATCGTCTCGTTTATTCATCTCTCCGTTCAACGGACTAGATTGTATTACATTTGAAGTAATTGTCTAAGAAGATCAGAGAGCCCGCGTGGGGGATTCGGCGTAGTCGAAGGAAGTTGCTTCCTTCTGCTATATATCAGTTTGCGGTGGGATAGAGACGAACACCGGATATGAAGGAAGAGAACTGAGGAGAATAGGTGGATAGTGAATAGAATCAGGCGAATTACAAACAGGAAGACACTATACCCAAAGTCATACGATATATTGGTACAAATGTCAGTAGATCCTCCTTTGGAAGATATTGGGCGAAATGGACAACAAAGAAGAATGCTCTAGCGGAGGATAAATGCGGAGAACAACGATCAGGCAAAAGTCCGAGCAGAGAATCAAAGGAAAGACGGGGCTAGAAGCACCAAGAGTCCGGTAGAGACTTAGACGCAGGCACGAAACACCAGCCAAGAGGGCTGGGAGAGGGCCGAATCAGTGGGTATCAAGCCAGGCAACAACCCGGTCCACGAGATCAGCTTTCTTCCCCGAAAGTGGTTGAGACTTGGCCTTAAGAAACTCCTACAAAAGGTCTAGTCAGTCCAACCTTTCGGTACAGAAAACGAAGATGCATGCGTCATACCTTGAGCTCTGGGATAGTCATCTAACAGGAAATCCGCTTAGCCCACGAACCGCTTAGAGGGAACGTTCTAGCGAAATGCGTACCTTAGCAAGTGTCCCATTTTCATAGCGATTCTTGATCTCGGTATCATCCACGTCACCAGATGCACTATCTACCGTATCGTTCTTTGTACCCAAGAGATATAGTAAGAATCCTTGAATGCATATGTGAATTGACCAAGAAAAAGAAACCCACGGCTTTCCTCTTCCTCGCTCCTCCACTAGGCACACCACTATCTTCCACCTCGTCGTCCCACGTCTTCTTCCATTCCTCTATCAAAGGTCCAGCACGCTAGGGATTCAGCGTCAGTGTTCTGGCTCTTCCCTAGTGCACAGATAACCCGGCGCGTACTTTCCGCATCATATCATACTTCGGCTCTGTCAAATCTTCAAACGCACCAGGATCAAACTCTTCCTGGAAAGCAACAGCCTCGAGTTGAGCGTTATGGTACGCCAGAGCTGCGGTGCCGTGAATAGAGCAAAACGATATCAACACATGTCGATCAGATACCCAAGCAGGGAAAACTTCCGATACGAAACGAGGTAGGGCACAGACCTGGATTAGGATACGAATCATGCGGATATCCGCCGTCTTTCAAGGTTAGCTTCTTGATCATGGCTTGGGCGGACTTGATCAATGGTTTCGGAGCTAGATCGAAAAACAACATAGCAAACAAAACAAAAGAGAGTTTCCGACGTTAGCGCAGTTCCATTTTCAGCGTTCTAATATAAGACAGAAAGGGGAGAGAGCAGGGCCCAGTGACGGGAAAGAAGAAGAAGGGCTCACCTCGTTTGCCTTCGGTAACAGGTGCCTCTCTGAGGTCATCAGCGAAGGGAAGTGGAATGAGGTGAAACCCTGCGGGATCACCCGTCTCTTCGTTCTCTTCTCTTGGGAGTAGACCACAGAAAACGGGTGTACTGTTGCGGCGAAGGAGAGCGCGCACGAAGCCGACCTTTTTCTTGGAAATCATGGTACGCAGTAGGGCGAGGAACGTGCGGCGTGAGCCGGAATATTTCTAGGACGTATCAGGAGGCATAGCGACTAGAGTAGAAATACAAGGATGGCTCACTGTTTCGTCAGGATAAAGGAAGGTGGAGTGTTTGACGTTGTCCTCGAAGGCTAGCTCACTTGAGTCTTTGAAGCCGAGTAGCTTAATACCTGTTATCTCTCTCAATTCAACTACAAAACGAGAGAAGGTAGCGAATCAACCAACCAGTAAGCTCGTTAAGGGACCTAAAACCCTGAATCTCCTCTGCGGTGTAGAAAGGCCTATCTCCAGGCTTGACGACCCTCGCACCAAATCCCAGTGGTTCCTCCTCCTCTTCATCAGAATCCAAGTCCTCTCCAGCATGATCGTTAGTAGTTTGTGGATCTGGTACACCAGGTTGGCCGACACCACCGCCTTCTACGCCATAGACAAAGCGGTTACGTGGATATTCATGTTCGGTTATCTATGAGTTTGAGTTGAACGTAAGCATTAAAGTAAACCAAGTTAAATAGGGGAAGCTTGATTACCTCGTCAATGTAGGAGGTTGTCGAGACGGCGTTCTCCATGCGATCACCTAAGTCAACAAAGTACTTGTATGTACCCTTCTTCTGTTCGGTGACGAGAGAGTACCTATACGTTCCGTTCCAAAACAGTCAGTAACATGTTATCCAGAAAGTACAGGAAGCATGAAAGATCTACCCTTTCACACCGATCTTGAGCCCTTTGACCTCGTCGTCATAAAAATCGGTTTGTTTCTCCTTGCCTTTGCCACTGCTCTTTGGTTTCTCTTTCTCCAATGTAGCCAGCGTGAAATCCAGACTGAACATCGCCCGCTTAGGGACCTCACGGAACCGCATTTGATCGAGAAGATCTTCCATTCTTGTTATCGAGACTGAAGGATGGAGGATGGAGGCATCCTCGTCGTCATCTTCCGAGGAGAGGTCGCGGAGGAGTACGGACTAGGGTAGTTTTCCGTGAAAATATGGAAGGGGAAGGGGAAAAGCAACTCACGGAGTAGAACCGCTGAACGTCAAAAGGTTTCTTCTCAGAAGATATAAAGAATGGCTCGACAGTGATACCAGCAGCGGATAGGTCCTACAAGAAACATGCTAGACGCTTAGAACGACAAACAAAACAAACCAGCGATTGTATCTTGGATCTTACCACCAGAGTCGTCTTCGCACTTTTGAAGAGAACCTTCTCCTTCTTCCTTGCCGCGCTCGGATTCGTGTCTTGAGCATGCTTGAGTAGTGGACCATGAGGATCATCAGAGTCCGTGATAAGGAAGGCGCGTTTAGTGGCGGTTTTCGGTGCACTGTATGAGAATAGGGCCGTTGAGAGAGATTGTGTATAGAGAGAAACAGTACGGTGACGCACCCATCCCTGAATATCCAATTGGCGGTTGTAAACACGTCTCCCATCGTAACGCGTTTCGTGTCTTCCACAGGAGGAAACTGGGCCCTCAGGTAACCGAGACCTTGCTCCCTCGTTGCTAACCGAAGAAGTAGGTTCAGTTATAAGCCCCATCTTCCAGAAGTAATGTGATGTCGTACCGTCTATAATCCTTATGGTTTTATGAATACTGGGGGCGTTGATGGCGCCAATAGCTTGATACAAGTAGGTATTCTGCTTGAGCTCACTCGCAGTCTTGGGAGCATCAACATCCGGTTTTCTCGTCTACTTGAGAGCCTATCAGTTTCTCAACCAGGTACAGAAAGAGGAGAAGAGAAGAACGCACGGTATTGAACAACAACATGCCCACACAATCTCGCGGTCCTACAACCACCTTCTTCTTCTGGATCTGTACTGCAGCCTCCAGCGCAGTGAGCAAATTACACGTCTGTATATCTTCGTACATCGGGTCGTCGTACGGCTCAAACATGGATTGAGAGCAGTCTATGCAAAAGAGAATCACGTCGCGTGTACCGGTGTAGAAGGTGTTGTCTTCCAAGTCATCCTCCTCGTCGGAGTCGATCTTGCCCCAATCTGCGTAGGACATTCTGGGTTATGTTTTGTAGATGGTCTAAAAAGGATCCTGGTGGTGGTGACGGTAGGTATCGTGGTTCAGCCTACAGTCCAAGTCAAGTTGAAGTTGACAATGGTGGGCGGATGTGAGTGATTTTGACTGAGAGGTACGGTCACATGGTTGAATGAATTCCCAGATTTCGAAATACGTGACGCGACCAAGACGCGTTTGCAGTCTGGTCTGCCTAAATGTGCTTCACCGTACTTTTGCAGGTGTTTGCAGAACTAGTGGGAACTTTTGAGGCCAACAAAATTACTCCTACCAGCCAGTAGCATACACTGCTGCATCCATGTCGAACTCAAGTTGAAAGTATCCTACTCACCAAAAGTCGCTTGGCAGTGAGGTCAATACGAGATCAAGAGTGCAAAGGAGTGAATGCATTCAACAGTTTTACTGCAAACTAGTCACAGTATCAAAGGTACCACAGTGTCGAGAGAAGATAAGGGTAGATATGAAGGGTATACTAAGGAATACGGGTATAAAGAAACCAGTATACGACGAGCCACTTGATTTACTGCATCAGACAGCGAGTCAGCTTCTGGGGAACGTTGAGAATATAAATTGTTGTGAACTCACAGCAGCAGCGGCACCACTCGCAGCAGATCCTCCAGCAGCAGCGGCGGCGGCGGCAGCAGAACCATCGTGTCTGTAGCCGTAGTAGCCTCCATTGTTGTAGTACCCGTTATCGTAGTTTCTGTATCCGTACCCGTTGTTGTTGTAGTACCCAGGATATCCGTAATACCCGTTGTTGTACCCGTTGAAGCCGTTGTGGTTGTCGTGGTGGTTGAAGCCGTTTCCGTGGTTGTTCCCGTGGAAGTTGTTGCCACCGTGGTGGGGACCATCACGAGCCCAGAAACGGTGGCGGTAGTTCTACAGGCATGAAGAAGAACATCAGCCTAACTTGAACTGAAACATAACTTTCAGAAGCGGAGGAAAAACTTACACGACCACCGTTGTATCCCCAACCGTTGTTGTAGTAGTTGTTACCGTAGTATCCATTGTTGCCGTAGTATCCTCTGTTCCTGTCAGCAGCCGCAGCGGCGGCAGCAGAAGAGCTACCACCTGCAGCAGACCCAGAAGCAGCAGATCCTCCACCAGCGGCAGCACCAGACGCAGCGGAGCCGCCACGGTATCCACCACCTGAAGCAGCAGCGGCAGCAGCAGCACTGTCACCAGCCGCAGCACCAGAGGCAGCGGAACCACCACCGGCAGCAGCACTCGAGGCGGCAGAACCACCACGGTATCCACCACCTGAGGCTGCAGCTGCTGCAGCGGCGGAGTCGTGACCTGCGGCAGCAGCACCGGCAGCGCTGGAGGGAGCAGCAGCGACGAAGGAGGCAGCGAGAGCGAGAGAGGTGAGGGTTTGGAGCTTGAATTGCATGCTGGAAAAGAGGAAGGGGGCAGAGTACTGTAATGTAAGAGAGGAGGAGTGCTGCTAGAGGAGATAGGACTGGAGGATGGAGAATATCCGGAGTTGATGCGAGAGCTTTTATATGTCGAAAAATAGGAGAGGAGTACTCATTTTAGGCTGATCGCGTACATAGCTAGACTTGACGAGCACAGTTCTCTGTAGCACACCAAACTTCAGTAGATTTAGGAGGATCTGAGGTATCTGAATGACTTACGACCTGGCTTCAATTGCCTTTGCTACAATTCCACGACACGGTGCGTCTAGGCCAATTGTGCGATCAATCCAAGTTGAGACCGGCGCAGTATAGCCTTCGAGTCTGTGAACTGAGTGCGTCAGGTACGGGCAGTGAGACTGAGACCCACCTCTGGACTGAGAGTGGCATGAGTAAGGACCGAGGAACATCTACTGATCGAGTACAGCAATGAATCCGAGTACCTTCGCATGGCACTCGCGTGGCCGGCCAGCGTCGACCGCCGATAGATGATGACTTGAGTCTTTAGAGCTTACTGAGAAGCTGAAGGGTGATACAACTCTTACGACAGTCGTCCCAGGCTCTTAACAAGGGTGCTTGGGCGATCCCATCCCTCAATCGGAGCGGCCGTGAGCTCTCAGGCTGGATTTTTGAGAGCATCGAAACAAGGAATTTGCTTTCAGAATTCGTGGAAGGGCATCCACGCTTTAGGGAGAATAACTAGATGAGAGTCAAAAGTAGTAGGATAAACAATGAACCAAGAGAACCTGATTAGGTGCATTCGTAAGTCTACTTGGAATTATTATGTGGAAAATTATATGGAAACAGTCAAACTGACCGGTCGCGTGCACTCGGGGTTAACTTGGGCATGCTTGGTGAGCTTGCTTAGTGAGACAGATCCTCCCATATATGTGGACTTTGCATAGGTTTAGAGGATGTGGATACATTACAGAGCAGCACAGAGTTTGAGCCCCAAACCATAGAGATAACCGAAATTGCGTGCTGCTTATATCGTTGCAGGTGGAGCTTGTTGTCCAAGGAAGACGACCGGGGTAAAGTGCGCAACGATCAAGGTCGCATGAAACAACGAGATACAAAGCCGAGAATTTTGAGGCACATAGATAGCTCCTATTGTGAGGCAGGTACAATGGGCTTTAGCATATTCGATGACATTTCAGCCTTGCACGAACGAGTGGCCCATTGTGGAAGAGTCAGAGGAGGAGCAAAGGGACGCTGATGTAATGAAACTCCGCTCTGCTGACCAAGCCAACTGTCGAGTTTGGCGTCGGGACGACGAGCAAGGACCTTGTGCCTGCGTCCATCCAGTTCCTCTCTTCTCTTTATTCCACACTATCGTCAATCCTCCATATCGCATAAATCTCATCCTGCAGCGACGCCTTCCAACCACCAGAACAGATGAGGGAGTCAAACTTCGCTTTTCCTTCCCAGAACAGGGCTTGCGTCTGCATAACATCGCAGTTGTACGATAGAAGAGGTTCGTTCTCTCCATCTTACCTATGAAAGCAAATAACTCAGGGTCTGATTCTTCAACGGAATAGCCCTGGATACTACTTCGCCTCTGCCTTTGTTCAACTCACTCACGCATCTGACCTACCTGACCTCAACGTCGCCAAGAATCAGGGAGATCATGACAATGGACGGCGGTCTCGAACGACTCGTTCGTATACTTCAAGACTTTTGCATGTGTCCACCACCTCCAGAGAATGCGGCGCTCGTCTATGGCCTCTCCCCACCCAGCTCTCGTCCGCCCAAGCTCATACCAACCCTAAACCCACAGTCCTTCGACAAACACGCAGCTTACAGATTTTCACTCGCCTTTCAATGCGTAGTTAACATCGGAGTCCGGGGCAGCGAGCCTATTCGCAGTCGTGTGGTACAAGCTGGCACGCTTCAGGTGGTTGGATGCATCCTCGAGGCGTGGTTGGCAAACAAAGGTTTCGCAGTCGGTCCGAGCTCCAGTGCCACAGGACTACCCAGGGAGACCAGAGAGCAGCGTCACGCACGTAAACAGGCTTTACAGGAGCAACGACAGCGTGAAGAGGCTTTGGAGTTGGATCGAGCGTTACAGAGATCGATACATCTTCAACAAACGCGTGGTGTGAGTATCAATCGTTCTCCTGATTAACTCGTATTCCTTTGTTTTCTGCCTTGTATTCTCGCCTTTCCATGATTGGGCAGCGTGTTATCTATGTTTACCCTGCTCAGCATTACTGGTTGAACAGGGAATACGTTCGACATGACGTGTACCCTTCTAAGCTATCACTCCTCTCGTCCTGGACACCATACTGACTGCCACATTTCCAGAACGATGCCATGAGAAACTCTCCAGGACCGAGCAGCGCCCGATTCAGTGACACCGAGACGTCGACCGACAATTCTACCGCCGCGACACCACAAGGGTCCAATACCCCTACCGCCTCTGTCATTGCCACGAGTCGGGATAGGAGCGGTACTATCATCGCCAGGACAGTGTTGGAAGATCTTGCGGCACCAGCACCTCGACCACGAACTCGTCGCCCACCACCCCACAGACAAGGTTCCGACTCTCCTTCAGACACCTCGCGCCCTGAGACGGAGACGGAGGACGATGGCGATGTTGAAGGGGATGATGGCGACGGTGATGTCAACATGGAACGGCCCGCACCCCGTCGTCATCGGCTATCTATCAGAAATCGGACGGTTGGGATTGCTTCAGACGACCCTAATGCCCCTCCTATCCAGGACGCTCATATTATCATCAACGATGCGCCAGATGGTGTTAGAGGCGATGATGGGAATGTTGTTGAAGACCTCGTTTCTCTGGAACAGAACGACGATTTCGCTATGGGCGCTCCTCCAGGTGCTCCTGGGGCCATCGAGGAAGGGACTACCCCTCGAACGGGGAACCGACGCGCTACCATCGTTGGAGCCCCAGATGCCACGCCAAGAGCTGGGCTCGCCAATCTTCCCATGGCCACAGAAGCACGCGTCGCTGCTGGACAAACTCGTACCGGACCCATCCCTACTAGAAACCCTGCTCCCGATAATAACATCCCAACCGCAACTGCTGTCCCCACACCCCGCCTCCCTGGCCGAACGTCCAACACGACTTACCATCATCGTCACGATAACTCGGATTCTGGACCTTATCGCGACGAGGATGTGTTGCTCAGCCTTCAGCTACTCGCATATTTGAGCAAATATCCTCATGTCAGGCAGGCGTTCTATAAACCTTGCGTTACCTTCCACCCTGCCAGTGCCAACCTCCAGCCAGGTTCTCGACCCGGCCCTACCCCTCATCAACCTAAGCCGACTTCTTTTCCTGGGAGGAACCATAGCGATATGAAGGAGAGTCTCACTACCGTACAGGGATTCTTCAAGGCATTTTCTTCCTCAACCAGAGGCAAGGAAAAGGAGCGAACACCAGTTATACCACCCTATTCCGGCCCATCGTCCTCCTCTCCCAATGCCGTCGCTTCCTCATCTTCTCGAACCGCCCACTCTTCCAGTTCACCTTCTACGTCTGCCGCAAGCGGCACACCATCTGGCCCGTCCGCTAACGCTGGCGAGCCAGAGGCCCCTCCTCGTCAAACCAACGTGTTTTCTCTCGTAGAGAGGTTCACGTTCAGACCGAGCTCGTCGGAGAATGATCTACCTAACCCCCCGCCCCGACTACCTGTCGAAATACAATACTGGGCGGGCGTGATAATGAGAAACGCTTGTAGGAAGGACGATAGTCGAGGGGGCATAAGACAGTGTGCCAACAGTACGTTCGGCTCACGTGAACCTGTGATACTTCTTTTGCTGATTCTTTTTTTTTTTTTCCCTTCAGTGCTGTGTGGCCGATGGGAATCTTATCCTCGGGAATTTGCGAAGTGTCGGCGGTGCAGGAAGGCGAAGTACTGTGGGAAGGACTGTCAAAGCACCGCTTGGAGCGAGGGTCATCGATTTTGGTGCAGTGCTAAGGAACCTGATGAGGATGTTGAGCGCCGAGGTGGTGGTGCTGGAGGTGGTGGAGGAGGCGGAGGCGGAGACGGTAGAGATCATCACCACCGTGATCATAGAGATCGTGGTGACCATGGGAGGCAGGATGATGCTACCGCTTCTGCGCCATTGTCAGCGACGACTACCTTGCCCGCCTCAGCCAACACCACTCCTCCCAATCAAACTACGGATTCGGGTGAGGACGCAAGAGGGGCTAGCGACTCTACTACAACCCTTCCAGGTGATGACGTGGCAGACCCTGCGCGGGACCGACGTCTACAACGAGATAGGACCATAAGGGATACCAGAGCAAGAGATGCTGAATCTTCTGCAAGTGCCTCTACCGCGTCTCAGCAGAGCACGGGCTCCTCTTCCTCTTCCTCCGCCATTCTTCCTCCCTCCACCAACCCTCCCACATCTCGTGAATCCGTCTCATCGGTTCCACCTTCTGTTCCCTTGAACGTTTCTGGCGTCCATCGTTCTCAAGCCCGTCAAGCTGAGCAAGCTATTGCGGCTCAAAGACGCCTCCAGGACTGGCCTCCCACCCGTTCTCGGCCCACGCTGCAGGGTGCTAGCGACGGCTGGGCTTCCTCATCCAATCCTCCAACTCATGCCTGGCTGAATACCTCGGGTCCTCCTGTCTCTCCATCATCCGCCGGCACTCAGCAGAGCCCCATGCACGAGGACGAGCTGCAACCGCGTCCGCCTCTTCATCAACACTCATCCTCGTCATCGTCCTCACATGGTAGAAGAAGGGCAGAGACGATTACCGGAGCTCCCCGACAACCATCGTCTTCTTCATCTGCATCTGCCTCCGCTCACCTCTCCCTAAGCACCTCTTCTTCTGCTCGTCGTCCAATGATTGTGAATCGGTCTCTGAATGATAGGACTCCAGATCTCGTTTCCGATACCTCGGCTACTGGGGAGTGATCTCTCCCTACAGTGGATTACCCCTTTCTGCACTTCTCGAGTCTATGGATTCGTTTGTCCGCATGCTCTCTTTCTTGTCATCATACACGTAGGGGCCGTCGCTATCATACGTACTTTTTGATGGTTTACCCTGTTTGCCCCATCAGTATTTCATCTACCCTCCGTTACTACCCCCCTCATGTGTTACGTGTTATAACTCGTTTTCAATCAGCTTCCTTTAGTGTCTGTCCCGCGTTCTGCCATGTTCTCCAACGGGGGAAATGGCGGCGCCTTCATATCTCGATCTTATCCTCGGTTTATCACTCCACTAGTATCCAAATGTTTTCCTCTCTTGCTGTTTTTACAACATGTTTGCTCCGTCAGTGTCCGCCTGTTTGTTTTCCCTTTCTATCCCCTGACCATCCTTAGGTACTTTTTGGGACAAGCATACGCAATTTAACACAGTCTATATCTCGTAGCAAGCTACCAAAGAATTCGTGAAAGAGTTGCATCCCCCGAAGTTATCTAGAACGTTTGCTAGTGGCGAGCCATATGCGTGACTCGTTATCGCACTGAGTCTGGACTCTATTACAGATCAACACCATTGTAGAATTTACCCCAATATCGGTTTCGTGGTCTAGTGGTTATGATTTCTGTCTCACAATACTGGTCACAGAAGGTCCCCGGTTCGACCCCGGGCGGAACCAATTACGAAATGGACATATGAGCTTTGCACACCCTGTTCGTTGTGCTTTTTGTTAGTTACGAGCTAGGAGACAACAGCTTGCCCTAAGGTCAACCTTCTCATCCGAACTTGAGCGCAAGGATGGACAAGTACGACCTTAGCGCTAGAATACTTAGCTCGTTAAGCCATTTTCTGACCTGATCATTGTTGTAGTGCACTTCTTTAACAAAGTCTCGAGGCTTGGGGATTTTCATGTCATGAGGCTTGGGTGCAAGCCTCCCGAAGTACACTGTCACAAGACGTCCGCATACCACGAGTCTCTCGCGTGTTGGTGTACCTCCAGTTTTAACTTATAGGACTTATGCGACGACTACTTCTAGACTCGAGTTTCGAGCTCATGTCAGAGTCGTGTGCTTGCTCTGGCGGTATTTTATTTCAAAACCAGATATCCCGAGCTCTAACGTGACTGTATAGGCAATCCTCTCCAACTATTATATTGTTGATATTCAAGTTTCAAAAGATAATCGAGGACGAATCTCTGATATCACCCAGCCAACGCCGTTTTACCAACACCACGCAACCGCTTCCCCCTCGGTCAATGTCGGAGTAGTTACTCTCATTTATGTACGGTACACGGGAGAGCGGGACTGCGCGTCGACGTTTGAGGGAGGTGTATCAACAGTTTCGACCTCCGCTTATCTCAGAGTCCGGATCCGGTAATACATGCCACAGAGGTCCGGTACGTTACTCCGGAAGTATAATTTCTTTTGATCATGAGTGCTTTATTGAAACAGATTTCGAATCTACAGTATGATAGCGACATCGACGACGACGAGAGAAGGCTTTTACTGTAATTGAGGTCCGAAAATCCAATCTAAGGTAAAAAGCTTTTCTCATCATGTATTACCTCGAGGATGTCATCGTTATCTCACCTCAACTAGGCCCATCGATGCGTGTTTCCATCCAATGATTCCTGCATGCCAGCTTGCAGCTGGTTGCAAGCTACTCACGTCTCCTGAGCCGAGGCAGCCAACAACAACCCTGAAAACGTCGTATAAATCGCCATGTTTTTACTAAGCTCTGATGGTCATATTTCTATCGCTTGTCCGAGTCATGTTTCCCTCGCCTGCCACTGAAGAGATAATTGGGGTTCACAAGAACAACTTTTCCCGAGGTACTATCCTAGTTCTGTGTAATATCGAGAATGTGAGTGGTTGACCCGCTTAGTGGGGGACACGTGGGACCTGTTACCAGGTGTTTGTCCTTGACCAGGTGCCGCCATTTCGCCAGAACACTGGAAAACCGACGTCGAGCGGGAGAAGCGAGACTTCCTCATGCATATGTCGATTCTCTCCGGAATCTCTGGCCGGAGGAGGAGAACATGACCTATGGGGTCGTATGGTCTTCGTTGTCACTCACTTCATCATGCGGCTCAAGACAACTGAAGCGTAAAAGGAGGTCCGACCTCCGACGTTGATCTCAAATATATCTCAGTAAACACGCCTCGCCGCTGGGGTCGTGGTCGAGGAGAGGGATTCAAGTTCATGGTGTTTTGGGTAATGGTATGAATTTCAACACTCTGCAGCGTAAAATTGTGGGAGGAGTCCCGACCTCCGACGTTGATGGGCTTGATCTCAAATATCTATGATATCTCAATTAACCAAGCCTACCTCGAACTCTCTCGATCGTGGGGTCGAGGACGGTATTCATATCATACAGTATGTATGGGATGAATTTCAACCCTATCTTCCGGTGATACAACGTCCGGACAAGATGAGGAGCTGGGTTTTAGGAGGGGTCTGTGGCTTTGCGGCCCTGTTGAAGTGCTCCAAGTTCAACGGGCTAGATAACGACTTGAAACAGCCTGAGTAGGTACTATCCCAGTCAGTTATCAAAACATTTCTCTCAACCAGCTATGATTGAACGTCATGACCTTTCCGAGTCTGTACCAGTACTAACGACCTCTCAGTTTCAGGACTTGGCGATATCCTCCCCTTCATACTAGCTTAACGACTCGTGGAACCGAGCGCTGTTTCGGCGTCAGTACACTAGCTTGTAAGTGATGAAAACCTCTTTCTCGTGTACTGCCAGTGGATGGGGCTTTATGCAGAGGGTCATCGAGACCGAAAGTGAAGATAAGACTCGGATTATTTCGAGTACTAGCCTCCCTAGAACTTCATGAGCCCAGAATCGTGTCTTTCCCATGTCTTCAACGCGATTCTCATCATCAGATTCAGAGCTTTCTCCAAAAGCCTACTTATGATACCGTACGATTACGAAGCACAGGCGGTTCCAGCAACTCCCAGTGCTTTATAATCAAACCTAAGTGGTAGTCCTTCTCAAAATTAGAATTTCTCGCTTCTGACAGAGTCACCCGACGTTAGCTGGTGCGAGTACTGTAATGCGCATGCATCTTACGGCGCTTCAGAAGACAGATAGATACTATACGGCGGTAGAATAGATTAGGATATACCTAGTACCTCTTCTAACTAATGAGATGCGATATCAAGTCTTCTCTACATATACCCGTCGTACCAAGAACAGCTAGCTCGTATATTCATCCATCGCATTGTAAGAGTATCGCATCGCATCGCAGCGTATCGTATCATCGAGTCCGAAGTCGCACCTAACTCGGGAGGTTCAGATCCACCATGATCTTCCACTGACACGGGGTCGTCTCAGCATCTAAAGAACTGGCGCCGGATTTCAAAGACTTCGACGGAGAGTTTGAGGAGACTCGATCCGAGCTTAAGTTCAAGTTGATTCTAAATACCCGTCGATACCCATTAAGTACTCATAGCCGTACTACAACCCTCCTAACCATCTCTCCATGGTTCAAATGGTTCAACATAATGGATGATCCTCGGTAAGAAATTAGAACAACCACCAAAAGCCATATAATATATACAGTATAGTAATTCAAAAACACATCCAAGAGGAAAAACCGTTACGATTGCCGTTGCTGGGATTGAATTGGAAACGGACTGGGGGGTCACGGGCGTATCGTCGGATCGGCATTCTTCAGTCTCGTCTCTAGAGTCAGAGATCCAGAGATCCATCATGCAGGGTTGCAGGCTGCTACAGTAGAGACTGAGAGGGAGAGAGAGAGAGAGCCTGAGACGAGAGCGAGCTGGCGCGTTTTGATGCTCGATGTGTGGATTGTGGATGTGGATGCATGACGACGCTTTGAATAGTATTGGCTTTGATATCGACGGCCGTGGTCGGGGTGGAGGGTCGGGGGGGGGTGTACATCGTCAATGAGGATTGAGCATATTTACAGTAGGATCTGGTGTAACGTGTTCGAGGATATGTGAGGCAAGGGTCTGAGAGGAGTAGTATTTTCAAGCCCCGAGAGTTCGCAGAAAGATCGTCAAATGCCAGAGTCAAGGTCCAGCCTCCAGCAAAGAAGCGGTAGTTTCAGCGTGCACGACGAGTACTGTGGAAGATCTGTGCAGGATAACTTATATTCAACGAATGAAAGAGGGGGTTAAAAACTGAGCGCTGAGCCTTTGGTTTCGCATGGTCTCATACGTACACGCTGGTTACAAGAAGCTATTCATCATATATGAGAGGACAACCACTCAAGTATTCAAGTACTCACGAACGGGAGACAAGTGGCAGCTCGTATCATGATCTCACACGTCCATGAACTCAAGGTGAGAGATCAAGAGAGCAAGGCCAAGAGGTGCTCACAGAGTCACGGTGCACGGCAAGACTGAGAGTGGAAGCCTAAACCCGCTAGTTCGGGTAACCTTGACGCTTGTGCGGATTCTTCTCACTCGCAACGTGTTTGAACGAGTACACACACACGCACGCAATAACCACATCCACGGTCCAGCGTCCATGTTGCCAGAACAAAAAGAGAGATACACGTATGCATAGAGGGATATAGGCCCGAGTCGCGATCACTGCAAGCAAAGAAGAGATAACAAACAAACAAGCCCACGAGCTAGCGCTATACCCACACATGGGTTATCCGTCACATTGACCCAAGGGTATGTACTTATTTTTGATTGCAGATTTGCCAGCCACGATCATCTACCCGTCCAACGAAGGGAGAAGGTTCCATGCAAACCGGGGTGGGTTTTCGTAGGACTGATATGTTATTTTAGGAAATCAAGAATGCGCAGTTTGTGGCCACGGGTTCTCTTCGTATGGGATAGGTAACAGCGCTTAGAGACTTTATAAAAACAGCGAGGGAGAAAGTTCTTGTTCGGGAGAACCGCAGGGAGGGATTGTGCGATGAGGTTACTCTTGGCAATAGAATTATAGAAAGCAAGGACAACGTCGATGTAGGGCATTTTTATACAGAGAGAGAAGCAGAAGCGGGGAAGGTGCAGAAGAGTAGCAGATATAACCCTGTGACGAAAAGAGGTTCGGCGGTGTGTGAAAAAAAAAGATAGTGTAATGAAAAAAGGTCATGATGATGGAATGGAAAGAAAGCGGAACTTGATGATGATGGGAAGGCAAGCCTCGGAGGTAATTAACGAGAGAAAGACAGAGACATGCGTCGGGTGATTGCCGGTTCTTTATGGTCGCTGTGGAGCTCTTTCCCGGAGGTTCTTGAGCCCGTTGCTAAGGAGATTTCTTTAGGCGCAAATATTTGATTTTAGGGGTCTTTGTTTCGTTCCGAGTTTGGAGTTTTTGGAGCCAAAGAGGGGAGTGAGATCCAGGGAAAAAAACTAGGTAGACGCAGAGACGTAGAGGTCGATGAGCAGAGTGTGATGAACAGAGAGGATAAGAAAAGCAGACGATGACGAGCAGCAGGGTATACTGTATAGATTAGAAGAAGCGAGGCAGTGCAAGAGGGAAGGTGAGGGATGGCATGACGTCAGGGGAGGGTGACGTCGTGTGTTTGGGTACAAAACCTGAATCGGGCAGGAGGCGACGTCTCTTTTCCTGCAAAGACCTCACCAGACCAAACGATCCTCAACGGGGGGTGTAGCTCTTTCTTTACAAACAACAACACCCACATCATCATGGGCGGCGACCACAAATGTCCTGTATGCCAGGCTACTTTCACTCGTCCTCAACATGTTGCACGACATATGCGATCTCGTAAGTCCCCATCGTTCCCCCCCATCTTCTCTCCCCTTAACCCCGCTCTTGGGAACCTTTGGAGTCGTGGAGCTCACCTCAGATATCTCCAGACACTGGAGATCGTCCATACAAGTGCCAGTGCTGTGGAGATCAGTTCGCAAGAAGGTGCGTTCAATCTCATCTATACTCCCCTCTCATATTCATCCATTCATCCCTTCCATCAACAGCGACCTTCTCTCTCGACACGTCAACAAATGTCATCCAGATCTCAAGCACCAGCTCACATCGTCCAATAACACCGACAACGGCAACAACGCTACATCATCTTCCGGAACGGGCTCTGGTTCGCGTCGTAAAGGTTCTGCTGCTGCCAATCGTGCTACCACCTCCAAACAAGCCTGTGACCAGTGCGTCCAGTCATCACTACCCTGCGACGGTGCCAACCCATGCGCGAAATGTCTACAACGCAAATGCCGTTGTACGTTCGTCAAATTTCATCGTCAGACTGCCCCTGTCGGTCCTGGGCACAACTCTACCCCCAATACCTCTGCAGCTGCTCAGGCCGCTGCTCAAGCTGCTGCCGCCGCCGCCATGACGCTGCCACCTGGCGTCGGTGTACCATCACTCGTGCCCGGCAACGCACCTTTACATATGACTCCTAATTACATGGTCAACGATATCCTACTCGGTCCACCACCAATCCCAATCACCTCCTCAGATCTCCCAGGCTCACTCTCCTCATACCGTTCCAACCATCCCCAGTTCACTTTCCCGATATCCACATCCAACACCCCTTCCTCCTCTAGCTCCGTATCCATATCCGGTTCCTTTGACGAACCTCCTACCATGCTCTCAGCCGATAAAGCTGCAGAGTTCACAGCGAAATATCGCGCGCAGAGCGAACTGCTGAATCTCCGCGGTATGACCGCTAGCGAATCGCCTCCACTCGCCCATCATGGTCACGGTGGTCAGACCTGGTGGAACGAGGACGTGTACGCACGGAAGATGCCACCTGGTTACGATTCCTTCGCGTTGCATTCCGCGTACCCAGATCGTCGACCTCGTACAGCGGATTACCCATCTCCTGGTGGAGGAGGTATCCATTACGACACTGCTTCATCTACATCTTCATCTCGCCGCGATTCCTTATCCTCCCATGGCCACTCGTCCAACGAACTCCATGGCCCTTTTGCCCATACTCCTCGTCACCTCCCTCCTACGTCCGTATCACCCCCGTCGATGAGCATGATGCAGCCTGGTTCGTTACCGGGTGGCCGACCGTCCACCATCGACATGATCATGCGATCCCGGCCTCAAACCGCCCACACGCCCGGTGCCAGTAGCGGTGGAATGGAGTTTGCGTTCGGCGGCAGTCCAGTGGGTGAACCTTCTGGTCCCGGTGGTCCTAGCGGGTCTGGCGCTGGTGGTGGTGGGAGACCTATGAGCGCTGATGACTATGCGTATAATCTGGACAAGCGGCTGAGGGCTGGTGGTGTGAGTGGGATAAGCACTGAGCTGTTTGGGCCGCCTCCGACGAATCATGGGAACGTGCATCATCATCATCAGCAGCATCAGCACCAGCATCATCCTCACGGGGCTCCGTTCCATCCTCATGTTGATTCGCTTGGTGGGTTGGATTCTATCTTGGGATACCCTCCGCCACCGTCGTCTTCTTCGTCGAGGCCGCATACGTCGCATCTTGCTCCGAGTTACAATCACCCTGGCGGTCATTCTGTGCATGGACATCCTGCGCATCCTACGCATAGTCATAGTCATTCATTGAGCCACGGTGGGCATCATGGACATCATCCGTATGGACATCCCTTCATGTATGGACAGGGCGTAGAGAGGAGTAAGAGCAGTGCTACGAATGCGAGTGCTGGGTCTGGAGGGAGTGGCGAGTACGGCGGTGTGGTTAGTTTTTTTTTTCTTCTCTTGTTTCACTTTTTCGCTGTCCATCAAAACCTTATCTGACTCTTTGTCCTTCTTTTTCTCCTCCTTTTCCTAGTCCAACTCTCCCGATCCATCCGGATCCTCCAACCCAGGTTCAAGCGGCAACCCATCCAACGGCGCAGCACCCGACACCGGTCCCTCGCTTTCCCAATTAGGCGGCACGGGCGCCGGCTCGTCCTTCTCTTCCGCTTTTGGGTTGATGTCGCTGGACGATCCGACGACAGAAAGATCCCAGCCGTTCTTCCACGACGTCGTCACCGCTGAGCATGCTAGCCCTTCCAGTGGTTCGTCCCCTCATAGTCGTCCTGGGACAGGGATGGGCGTGGATACGGATAAGACGCCTGGTGTCGGTGGTCATGATAATACTTCTGCTGCGTCTGGTGTGAATGGGCACCCTGCTGCTGCTTCGTCGACTTCGTCATCTACTTCCTCGACGGCTGGTGGTTCAGCTGCTGCTGATGCTGGTGATGCTGATGGTGCCACGGCGGCTGGGTTGGGTATCGTCACGCCTCGTGAGGCGGAGACGAGGGAGCTGAAAGAGTTCTGGAAGCAGTATATGCGTACCCCGCTCACTGGTCCTGTCGGGTCGAACGTTGGTGGGATTCTGGGTGGGTACGAGAGGGATCAGCATGCTCAGCATCCTGGGAAGGGTGGAGAGACGTCCTCGCCTGGTGGTGATACTGGTCGTACTACATCCTCATCCACGGGGTCGCATCTCCCCTCCAAACGACCCCGCGTCAACTCGTTGCCCAGCGTCAAGACGCCGACTGCGGACGATTGGAACGGGCCTGGTGGGTACGCTGCCTACCCTGGGTCTGCATCCGGACATGATGTGCATGGCTCGTCTTCGTACCACCACCATAACCATAGTCACAATCATCACGGTGCGCACGGTGTGGATCCGAATCTGCCGCATTACGCATATCTGCCTCACACCGCTGCTGCTGCTGGTCAGTCGGGGTATGGGTCGTATCATGCTCCCTCGGGTCACTCTCAGGCGCAGGGAGAGGGTAGGCAGCAGCATCCGCAGCATAGGGCTACGGTGGACGATTTGAAGAGTTATGAAGAGGCGGTGTTGGCGAGGAAGACGCCTATGTTGAAGATGCCGCCTGTTGGTCTTGGTGCGGGTGCGTCTGCTGCTGCTACTGGTGGTGGTGGTGGTGGTGGTGGTGGTGGGGCTGAGGAAGGAGGAGCTGGTGCTAAGTCGGGGAGTGTAGGAAGGGGTGCTGTGAGGAGGGCGAGAGCGGGTACGGTGCCGTATCCTGTTGGTGTTAAGGGGGATGGTGAGTAGGATTTTCTTTTTTTTTGTGCTTTGGTAGTTCTATCGTTTTTCTTTTCTCTATTTCCTTCGCGTCGTCGTTCTTTTTTGGTTTTTCGCCTCTATTCTTTATCAAGGCATTCAAACCGGCCCTTTTTCTTTTTTTCTTCCTAGACGATACTATCCCACGGAGTTAGAGAGAAAAACTGACTCTTGCCCTCGGGGGAATCCTCTGCCTTACAGTCTCTCTACCGCCCTCTTCCTCAAATCCATCATCATCGTCCTCAAACCTTTCATCATCTTCAAGCACAACAACAACAAGACCTATACTCAACCATACCTCCACGTCCTCACCCACGTCCAAAGACGCAGTACTAACCCCACACCCTCCTCATAGTCACCCTCCTCACGCGCTCTCGAGCTCGCTTCCTGCAGTGAGTGCGCTAGCGGGTGGTTTGGTGAAGAAGACGAGCCGCCCGAGTTTTAAGAGGATGAGTTCTACGACGTTGGAGGGTGAGACGAGGAAGATGGCCAGGGGGGTTGGGTATGTGCCTGG
Source organism: Agaricales sp. HM26-F1 (assembly GCA_002718315.1). Classification (NCBI taxonomy): domain Eukaryota; kingdom Fungi; phylum Basidiomycota; class Agaricomycetes; order Agaricales; species Agaricales sp. HM26-F1. The sequence goes on from NIBX01000124.1 coordinate 70,435, forward strand.
TGCTGGTGCTGGTGCTGGTGTTGGTGCTGGTGCTGGTGCTGGTGCTGGTACTGGTACTGGTGCTGGTGCTGGTGGGGAGCTGAGCGAGGTGGAGGAGAGGTCGCCTGCTTCTACTGCTGCTGCTGCTGCTGCTGCTGCTCCTGATATGGATGACGATGGGGATGATGGGTCCGATGAGCCGAGCGATGGGGATCTGTTTCAGCTTGATGAGGAGGATGAGGGTGAGAGGAGCGCTGGCGAGGGTGTGGGTGCTGGTGGAGGTGGGGAGGTAGGTGCTGGTGCGGTGGCTGTTGGGGAGGTTTGAGGCGGGTTGTTGGCTTTTCGACGCATTTACGTTTTGATGTTCTTTAATTCCCCTTGACACGAGTTGATTATTACCCCCTCGCCCCCCCACTATTACTTCCCCCCTTCCCCTTCATCCTTCACTTTAACTTTGACCTTGACCTTCTGCCAGCAGCGGTTCTTGGGTCTGTCTGTTCGTGTTTGTTTTGTTTCTTGTGTTTCTTTCTTGTCTTCCTTAATTCTGTTCTCCTTGTCTGTCTGTCTGCCTCGCTCGTCTACGTACTCTTCTATTCCTCTCTGACCCTGACCACGAAAAAAGTCATGTATTACCATCTTCCTTTTTCTCTTCTCTGTCTTCTCTCTCCTCTCTCTCTCTTTCTCTTCTCTCTTTCCTCTCTCTCTCTCTTTTCTTTACGAACTTCCGAATCTCCGCTTGACGCCTCTTCGGTTATCTTCCTTTCTGTTTCTTTTCTTCTTCTCACCTCTTTCTTTCTGCTACCACTACTTTCTCTAGTCCCTCGAACTGTACATCTATTTCTCTTCTTCATATTAATAATTTGACGACCATCTACTACTTGAATAAAACCCTACTTTGAGAGGTTTTTTTGTTCGTTCTCTTTTCTGTGTTGTGTTTGTTTTTGGCGTGACTCTGAGTCGTGCGTTTGGGTTGAGATGAGCTATGTTGTTTTCGGTGATTGTGAGATTGGATGTCTGGTTGTATCTACATGGTTTCTGGACGGGGGACGAGTGGAGTGAGATGGGGGTGGAGGTCGTTGGGGGGTTGTGTCTAGATCTTGTCCTGGGGAGGGGAATGAACATATACGTAGTCTTGTAGACAGATTTAGAGAATACGTCGGATATGGTGTAACGGCTAACATTGCCGCCTCTCATTAGGGCCTTGACAGGTTTTTCGCGGCAGCTCGGGGTTCGATTCCCCGTATCCGAACTTTATCTGCATCTATGTAATTTGGTCTTTTTTTTTTAGTCGGGAACTGTGACTGGTGGATTCCTTGAATTATGTCCATGTTATATGTAGTCTATGTAGGATGAGGCGGCTTATTTTTTTGAGGAAATGAGGAGAGAAGGAGAAGTGGTACTGTTGACTGGTGCCAGTGAGTTTTGGTTGGTTAGCTCTCTTCAACAAGGATCCCACCACTATTATGCTTGAGGTTTGCCGGGCTCTTGGTCAGTGCAGACTACAACTACTCTTTATCCGATGACGACTGGGATTAGTGTTACTTCTATCTGTGGTATGACTATCTGGCTGAGCCCCGACTGTTGTAGTCGACTGTTGGCGATCGAGGTTGGGAAGTCCTCTGTCGATTCGAACAGTGTCTAGTCGGTCATCCTCGGTTTTTACTATCCACCTCTAGAGCTCAGGTACGGGTCTGAGACGCATTTTTTGTACCTGACACACTCAAGGCACAGGAGTGAAGGCTGTACGAACTGGTCTCAGCTTAGACTGACCTCGGTGCATCGTGCTAAGTCCTGGATTACTAGAGGTTGACTGAGCGTCGTGTGGTGGCTCGGTTTTCTCCTGAGCATCTAGTAAGCCAGCTGTACTTTGAGGTAGTAAGCATGAGATGTTCTCACTGTGAGTTGGGTATCTACTACGCAGAGTAAAATAGAGAAGGTATCTTTCTCCTAAATCCCGACGTATAAAAGGACTCACGTCAACTCCAGATATTCTCCATCCTCCAGTCCTATCTCCTCTAGCAGCACTCCTCCCCTTCTACAGTACTCTACCCTCTTCCTCTTATCAACATGCAATTCAAGCTCCAAGCCCTCACTTCTCTCGCTCTCGCTGCCTCCTTCGTCGCTGCTGCTCCCTCCAGCGCTGCCGGTGCTGCTGCCGCAGGTCACGACTCCGCCGCAGCTGCAGCTGCAGCCTCAGGTAGTGGATACCGTGGTGGTTCTGCTGCCTCGAGTGCCGCTGCCGGTGGTGGTTCCGCTGCGTCTGGTGCTGCCGCTGGTGGAGGATCTGCTGCTTCCGGTGCTGCTTCCGGTGGTAGCTCTGCTGCCGCCGCCGCTGCGGCTGCTGACAGGAACAGAGGATACTACGGGAACAATGGATACTATGGTAACAACCACTACGGTAACAACTACTACAACAACGGCTGGGGATACAACGGTGGTCGTGTAAGTTCACTCTCTGCTCTTGAAAGTAAATTTCAACCAGGCTAACACTCTTTCCGTGTCTGTAGAACTACCGCCATCGTTTCTGGGCTCGTGATGGTCCCCACCACGGTGGAAACAACTTCCACGGGAACAACCACCGTGGTGGATTCGACCACCACAACGGCTTCAACGGGTACAACAACGGCTATTACGGATACCCCGGGTACTACAACAACAACGGGTACGGCTACAGAAACTACGATAACGGGTACTACAACAACGGAGGCTACTACGGCTACAGACACGATGGGTCTGCTGCTGCTGCTGGAGGATCTGCTGCGAGTGGTGCCGCTGCTGCTGTGAGTTCATCCCATCTTGCTTAGCATGACCAGTTCATAGACTGACCTGCTTTTTCTTTGCAGTAAATGCGCTACTTACTGTACACTCATTTCCGCCCAGGCTATACCCACTCTCTACCATACCTGCTAGTTAGAACAAACTAGTTTTTCCCGTAGTAGTAGTTATTATATGGTTGTTTGCTTTGCTCAATGCATACACTCCTTCTCACACCATTCGTTTCCTGGAAATCACTTTCGAGAGAATCATACAAGAGAAAAAAAATACTACTTTGAGGTATATTTCCGTCGTACTTCCGAGGCCAATGCCCTGTCGGCCTGCCAATCAACTCGGACTCTGGTGAGTATATGTGACTCGCTTTTTTGCGTGTGTTCTCAATTTATATACCACAACACGCTACAGATTCGAGCTAAGACGCGGTGGGAGTGTCTACAAAGAGGAAGGCCCAGCTAGGCTAGTTATGGCATGATGGGGGAGAAGCTGATATGCGAGAAACTATTTAAATGACACACTGCAGATTGAAGGATTTCTAAGTTACGGCGGTGAGAAAAAAGATCTAAGTAATCTCGTGTTACTGGTTCCGCCCGGGGTCGAACCGGGGACCTTCTGTGACCAGTATTGTGAGACAGAAATCATAACCACTAGACCACGAAACCGATGCATGTGACTCACACGACCACACACCCGTCTTCAAAAACTCTCCAATCTCACCAAAGTCCTAGGCTCTTACTCTAGCAATTTCGTGCATCTTCACCCGAAGCACTTTGAAGACCATCTCTCTATCATCATAACCTAACCCGAGCTCCGGTATACGGCCACAGTCGCTCAGATTCACTCTCACCGAGGTCGAAGTATCTATCATCCATGTCGAAACCACCACAGATTTCGCATCCTACACCTTGCAAGAAGATAACGACGGAAGAAGACGTAGCTCTGTTCAAAACCACCTCAGGATACAAGATCTTCTTTTCATTCTTGCAGAGGCTCAACGAATCCGTAGTTGGGTATTCGCTACCATACGATCCTGCTTTACGGAACACGCCAGGAGAAACGTCGAATTATCCCGTAAGTGGTTGATTCCGTCAGTAGTCCTCTGAATGCTAGTTATCTGGTGGGCATCTGAATAGCATTGCTTCTCTCAGGGAGTGCACAAGATTACGAGGTTACTGGATACTCTTAGTACGTGGGTCGATGATATCCCACCACTTGATACGCCCCAGAGATTCGGAAATCTAGCGTTTCGGACATGGGGTAAGAGGCTTGAAGAGGTTCGTCGGCTGAGTTTTCTTACTTTCTCTCTCTAGTTCGCACTGCTCATATTTGCTCCGGTTATAGAGGGCCGCGAGTCAAATAGCCTCGTTGTATAACGAAGACGAGACGGAATGCGAGACGATGGTACAACAACTGTCACCCTACCTGTTGACATCGTTTGGATCGTTTACCCGGATGGACTATGGGACAGGACATGAGGTCTCGTTTGCGATGTTCCTCCTTTCACTTGCCTTAGCTGGATACTTCTCCACGACTTCCTCGTCCTCCTCAGCTCCTCCTCCCGCCTCCCCAATACCCAGCTCTTCCACCCCTCTCCCCAGGCTCGAAACACCAGCGGAAAGCCTCAGCCCAGACTTGTGTCGTCAGTTGGTCTTGGTCGTGTTCACGTCGTACTTCAAGCTCTGCTACAAGCTTCAAGACACCTACCGGTTAGAGCCAGCAGGAAGTCATGGCGTATGGGGGTTGGATGATAGCTCGTTTTTGCCTTACTTGTTTGGGAGTGGGATGTTGAGAGGTATATCTTCGTTTCGACCATCCCTTGGTTTACGTTGTCCTAATCCATCTTTATCGCCTGCTATAGATCAGACTGAGGATCCTCCTTCTATAATCCTGAGGCCTGGTCTACCCAAAACGAACCTTTACTACCTAGCTGTTGAACGAGTACGAGAAGTCAAGAAAGGTATGACATAGCAAACTTGCTGTCATGCGAGCTCTTGCCTGATATTTATTGCTTCTCTAGGCCCGTTCCACGAACACTCATCTCAGCTACACTCAATTGCGACTGGGGTAGCGAAATGGAAGAAGGTTAACGAGGGGCTGTTCAAGATGTACAGGGTTCGTCTCCTTCCTTCCTGTTTCCGTTCTATGTGATCTGAGCTTGCTCCCGTATTACGCAGGCTGAGGTCCTAGGCAAACGGGTTGTAGTGCAGCACTTGCCGCTGGGAGGCCTCATCGCTTGGGACCCGATTGAGTCTAGTTCTACTCACCCACTACCAACCACTTCCTCCCGGGTGCAGGGATCTCTGTCTACACCGGCTCCCGTTCCATCCGCTCAACCCTACTCGGGAACTGGTGCACCGTGGTCCGCTGGACGGGAAAGTGCGACTTCTACTTTCCAAGCACCAGGGACGCAAGCACCTTGGGCTCGACAAGCTAGGACTAGCGATATCGGCTGGCTGGGCCCCGACGCTGGCTCAGGCACCAAGGCACCTTGGGCGAAGTGAATGAGTCGCTGAATTCTCTAACTCGCCTCATTCCAACGATAGGTTGTTTCGTCCGAACTTCGGAGGACGCTTTATTCAGGCGCAGGGTGAGTTGCTCTTCAATTGGACCTCCGCCAACTTTTCTTTTCCTTGGTCGCAGAGAGTTCTAACTTTTTGTCTTCAGACCCTTGGTGGAGCAAACATAAAGAACTCAGATTTCTTGTCCCTACCCATCGAGACTCGTACCACGGCATTCCTCGGCGATAGTTGCCTCGTTTGAAGCTCGTGCAACGTGTGTAGTAGGGTTTATGCAGTACGTAATTAGTCCATCTAGAGCTTTACAAACACTCTTGCGTTGAATGCTCCCGCGAAGCTCTGAGTCCTTCAATTCATGCGTCGCAGGAAACCATCGGTCGACCTCGCGGACGAGCACCTCTTGGTTTCAAGCTACAGTAGCATCCTTTGCTCGTTTAGCCTGATTTGGCGGATATTGAACCGCTGAAACTCAGAAACTCAGTTAAAGTTCTTGTTCCCCTTACGACATCATGAGAGTTGATTGTTCACCTTCTCATGATCATCAGCGGTTGCTGATTCAAGTTGGTTATCAGCGGCGATCGACGTTCCTTCACATCCCACGCTGCATCCGTGCGTTCACATTACTCACACTCTTAGAGAGTTTAGGAGCGCTTGATGGATTGGCGATCATCTTGGAGGAAACGGTGTACATATTACTGCGCCTCCCAACCGACGGGGGCCAGTCCCGCTCGTTCCTGCCCGCTTTTGAGGCGTAATTACTGTAGTTGGCTCATAAGTTGACATGCATCTTGAGGCGACTCGTCCCAGGGGCATATTTTTATCCCTTTCTCTGGCCCAATTGCTATGGAACCAAAGGCCATTGAGTGCGAGCATGTGAGTTTTTCTGTCCGAGTCGATGGAAAAAGAACATAGGTTACTCGACATCCCTGCATATCAGGAATTCATGGTGGAGGAAATTTGTCGCGCATGCCGACTTGGGTCCTCGGTCTCCCATGACTAAATATCCGCTCGAAATCTAACCCCCTGGGAAATCACAAAAGTCCCTCCGAAGATCCCGATTGCCTTGCGCTTCCCATCCGAACCTCCTTGGCTTTCTCTCTCATCTGTGTTGACGATGCAGTAGTAGGCATTGTATATCACGTTGCTCTCTACCGTTCTATCTCTCTCTTTCTCCGCCACAAGGTCAACTGTGCATTCAGCAATAAGCGACATCCCTCATATCGTCGGACCAACCAACGGTGTTGTATTTCAACTGGTCGACGGCTTCTGGCCAGGCCTAGTAATGAAAGACACGAACTATGACTTGACCAATCCGGACGTTCTTTACTTCCTTCAGATACGAAACGTGAGTGATCATCGTAATCCTCAGCCAAACGATGGATAGTCTCAACCTACCCGTTGTCTATAGTATATCAGCGGTTAGTGAAGTGGCTGGCGACCTGTGGATATATATCCTGACTGCCCATTTCTCTTTGTGCTATTTAGCTGGGAGCTTTGCATTACTGGTCAGTCTAGTCCATTCTTCAGCGAATCTCCTGCTCATTGACGATGCCCGTACATGTACAGCTCTATGATTACGTTCTCACCCTCCCCCAAGAGGTACTGCCCCCCCTACTTTCATCCCCTTTCTGCGATCTTCCACCATCAGTCTCTGACGTCTCTGGCACCTAGATTAGCGCCATATGGTTGCAGCCCAAGGGTAAAACTCTCATGCCCTGGCTATTCTTCCTCGCCAGATACCCTCCCATCGTCTACTTCTGCTTATTCGCCCACACCAAGCCGACAATTCCTGTGAGGCAGCTCTTTATAGGCAAGGAGCCGGGAGATCATAACGTGGTACGTTCGAACTTAACGAGAGGATCGTGGTTTCTGCCATGAGCTAAGTAATTTGACGAGATACTTACCCGCTATTGTAGATCTCTGACACGCAAGATTGTAGGAATGATTCATCCCTGTTTTCGTGCCTGAGTTGTACTCTAATACCTTCCTTTGGCTTGGTTTCTAGGGATTTTCTTTGTGTCCGTAGCTGGATGTGAAGGTGCGGTTATTTTCCCAGGAGAGGTACGAGAAACTGAGTCCCGAGGTTTGGCACGGCAGGTATCCTCCTCGCAAGGACGTGGGCCCTCTGGAGCCGTAGCCGCAAGATGCTTTGGATATTGTCAGTCATTTATGTGGTAAGTACAAGCCTTCCGCTCTTCCTCGATATCGAATCTATCTAACCTTGGCTTATAGGGACTACTTGTTCTAGCCATTTTGATGGTGTCGTACCCTGTCTGGTCCCGTAAGTTCGGTCTCTTCTCGACCCAGACGCTCAGACTGAAGTTCATTCTTCTTCCAAGATACCGACCAACAACAAGATTTGTTCGCATACGCTTCCATAGCAGCAATGGAGACTGGTGACTAAATCTCTTCGCTTCGTCCTCCTGTCTGTTCGTTGATCCTAGGGTCTCCAGTGATTATTACTTTGACGATCTACCGGGTGACGCATCACCTGCGTTTACGAACCGCACGAAAGCTGCTGAAAATGGTCTACAGAGACGGCATTACTTATTACACCTGTGTTCTGAGTGAGCCTCGGATTATTCTACGCCGGATTGTTGACCTCGGCTGACATACAGTGAGTAGCGTTATCCCTGATGAACCTCACATTGCAACTCGTGTATAAGGTATGAAAACCTGTTATCCATCATAGCAAACCCTCGTCGTTTCTGATATACTCTGACACGTAGGATAGGCCCCTGCTCTTAGCCGAGTAAGTTGCCTCTGGTCATCTAGTACTGGTCTGTACTGGTTCTGACACTTGGTTGATCTCTAGCTTACAGCTTGTTGTCCACTCCATCCTATGCACCCGCGTCGTCCTCAACCTGAGAAGCTACTCGAGCCACGAAACCCAAAATAATGAGGACGGCACTGACGGAACGGAAATGACCACTTGGAACCGTCGACATGATTCTCGCCACGAAGGAAAGATTCAGTTAACGAGCATCAGGGACGGCACGATGTTTATGACGACAGATCTAGAACACAGTGCTGGAGACCAGGAGCCAAGTTCAAGTACTCCGAGAAGGCGATTGGAAGATGACCTTAGCACGATTTCACGGCCGGACTTTGAACCACCTGAGCGGCGACGCATATCGCTGGAGAGTGGAGGCGATATTGGATGAGTTTTTATGGACCTTATAGTATGGTCATGGACACTGGGTTATATTATCATTGTATTTCTACACCATTTATATCTGTTTGTGTCGATATAGAGCACCCTTGACCAACACGCAATGTAGCCAGGCATGTTGTTAGATGGGGTTAGGAGGAATGATTCGATACAAGGATACACATCGAACTGCCCCCAGCTAAGAGATCACAAAGTAGTAAGAAGAGAAGTGTTCGATATCAGAGAATGCTAGGATTACACGACGAGTATTTGCCCATCTATCGTTGTACATGATTGTTGCATTGTCCCAATCGCAGCGAGCAGTTGCATGATGCGCCCTAGGATCATTTGGAAGGAGGGCTTCTTGACGTCTTCGCCAACATCGCCTTCGCCTCATTCGCCGTCTCGAAGCTATCGCCTGCATAAGGATTGATGCCCTGCCCATCTATACCCTGCATAACATCCCGTAGATCTCCACCATTGAGAGACTGCTGTACGAGTCCGGAATCGTCCTCTACGTCTTGCTCAAGAGCGTCGAAACCCTGAACCCGCTCGGTCGTTGCGAAGTATGACTTGTCGACTGCAGCTCCGCGTTGGGCTGATGAAGACCAGACGTTAATATTCTGAGGGGAACCGTATCCACCAGACCCCGTTGCTAGAGAAATAGATCAGTATAGCAAGCTTGGCGAATGGACGTCGACGATGGTCAGCCTACAGTCGCCTTCCGGGGGATAATTTGGGACATCGATGACAGCTATCGCAAGGAGATGAGCTCATTGCTTGGTGCACGATGTCCATGGCAGAGACTTACTGCTGTTAACAAGGGTACCCTTGAGGCCATTGTTAGCGTATTCGTCGCTCATATTTGATATCTTACAGGTGATGAGGATGCGGGGTAAGTTCAGATGAGATCCGGAGCTTGACGTCGACGACCAGGTTAAATATGGGGAAAGCAGGTGATAATCTAAACACGTGTTGTGTATCCGTACTAAAGATAGATGACATCATATTCTGGCGCACTCTGGGCCTGTACAAGTTCCCTCTGGATGTGGGCTTCTACTTGTCGCAAAGCTCCAGCCTAAGGAACAAAAAGTGCTAATGAAGGTGCCAAAAGGAGCTGCTCTCATTCTGGAGTACTGCCGCGTTAGCTTCTGGGATTACAGCCTTGGGGCGCTCTTGAAGGTTCAATGGAGTCTTCGCTGGTACTAGATCAACTCAAGGGAGCCGGGAGGTAGTATCTGGAAGCCAACAAAGAGAGACTTTTCGAAACATCCAGTTGTAAAGAACTAAATAGAGCTCAGCAGTTAGAAGAGGAAACTTGAGCTCGGGCCGTTGTCATGGGCAGGATAGCAATGTCATGAGGACGTGTGAGGCTAGATCGCTGCGAAGGAAGAAAAGAAGGTTGCGCGAGCGCTTTTACCTAAGGTTTATGGTGCTTGGGTGGTGCGAGTTACTGTCCGGGCTTTGAGGAGATCTTCCTTCACGGATAACGCCTTGGAGTGCAACCCGTCATATCGAGCACTGGTACAGGCTCAGGGCAACGAGATCGTAACCGAGAAAGAAGGTAATTAGCAAAATGTGTAGGTTAGCATTGCCCGAAGAGCGTAGACTGAACCAAAAATCAAACCAAGTTTAGTCTGTAGGATCGCAAAGTTCAAGTTGCTACCCCTTGCACCGGGTCCTGTCGATAGTGAACTGCAAAGCCAACCAAACCCAGAGTTTCGGAAGTGCTACAATCAAGAAACCAAGATCTCACATAATGCAGTTCGTTTACTCAGAGGAAAATTGCAGCTTATGCCGAGGTGTGATGCCAGAGTTTTGTCGTCCGCAGCAGTTCGCCAAGTGAAATCATATCCCGGGATTAACGCTGGGCAAACTCGACGTAGGGGAACGTAGGGCACAAGGGGATACCCATAACTGTTGCGCACTGTCTGAAATATGATGTTGTTCTTGAATCGCGAAAGTGCAGTAGAGTGCATCGATAGAACGCCTTACATCTCGCTTCTCGAGTGTCTTGTCGAGAGCAAAGGGCAAAAACCAAGCCATCAGAATTTGATGCTGAGTCAGCGAATCCATCACAGCTTCTACACTACCACTGGCAAGCCAAGAGCGCCGTACCGTCCACTTCGGCCTACTTGTAGAGTCCAGGAGTGACAAGTTTGAGCTGCGAATCCAGTCAGACTACAAGATTTTCTGGAATTCCAATGCATAAACAACACTTTGCCACCAGAACTCAGCAACCGTCAAGTATTTCAAGAGTGCAAGGCCCTTTCCAGTCCACTCTGTGAATCCTAACTTTCGGCCTTCAATCCTCTTTTCATCCGTAATGCCAAGCTTACAAGCTGCAGAGAACGCCCATATCGTCATTGATTGTGATGCCCCTTGACTCAAAGTCAAGAATGCTGCGATCTGTATCCCGATTCTCGTCAGTTTATAACAGTTTTCACCGGGTTCCTGCGTGACCTCAGTTTTCTTGTTCCTCGTCCACGTTGATGCTTCCCTCACACTCTTTATCACACCTTCTTTTGGGCTCCTTGCTTGGAGCTAGCAGCGCTATTGCTGCGACGACTCTTGATTTCACTTTCCCGAGCAGCCCTCCCGCCGAGAACCTCCAGAATGTTGTTACGGACAACTACTTTGGTATCTCTTTCGAGCTGAGCTCTTTCCACAGTCTTTGTAAGTCCAGCTGCATTTAGGTGCAAGCGGAAGGTCTGACCATTTCACGCAGGGGGCAACACCACCGAATCCACACCCCATGCGATGTTGAACTACCTTTCGAACCTCAAAGCACGTCAAACGAGCCCTCTTCGGATCCGTATTGGCGGGAACGGCATGGATGGCTCGTCGTACGACCCGGGTCTTAAGAATCAGATGCTCGAAGTCACAGACGATTCTTTTTACAACGCCATCCTCGTCAAGTTCGGCCCTGTTTTCTTCGACATTCTGAACTCGGTGGCGGATACGGTGGGGGAGATGGAGTTCATTGTGATGACCAGCATGCAGAATCCTGGGGACGTGGACACCTATCTTCCGCTCGTCAAGGACGCCAAGCGTATCTTGGGTAGTAGGCTGGACGCTGTTATTGTTGGCAATGTGAGTTTTCCATGCATCTTGGCAAGGATCAAGTTCTGACGACTGATATTTCTAGGAACCGGACCTGTACGCTGGTCATCATGTTAGAGATGGCTACTGGCTCCCTGATTATGTGCGCTCGTCATCTCACGACTAGCTACAAGAGAGACGCTGTACTCATTTTCTTCTTCTCGTTCATTAGATACCTGAGATCGAAGAGGTCATCAAGCAATTCAAGGATGCCGACCTTATGACTGACGAAGATACGTTTGTTGCTGGACCAGGCGTCTGCTGCATGTGGTAAGTGTCACTATCCCGGTTTCTTGTGTTCATCTCTTGATCGAATGCCACCATGTTAACAGGAGCCTCGACGAAGTTTTCGAAGCAGGACTCGACAAATTCCCATACAAATACTACACTGCTCAGCACTACCCTAACCATGCCTGTGATGGATACAACGACAAGAACACTAATCTGACTTACTATAGCCAACACTCCAACGGTACGCTCTCTCTTGACGAGTTCTTGTGTCTGCTTGCCCCAGCTGAGATTACGTCCTCATAGTGCGAGAGTATATCACCTGGGAGCAGAGTGCCGTCAATACTGCGAAAGCCCGAGGCGTCTCTACGCTCTTGACAGAATACAACACCGCCGCCTGTGGAGGAACCAACATATCCGATACCGTGAGTTATTCCTGTTGCCCCACCCCCTTTACTGTGCTCAACGATTCTTGTCTTGGTAGTTCACGGCAACTCTTTGGGCTCTGGACGCAGGATTACAGGCAGCCGCTACCAATTACTCTGCTGCCTACCTCCACACTAGGTAAGGATGTGCCTATTCTCTCTCACCATCCTAATCTCACTCCATGTATGACAGAGAACACGGCGTGCGTTACAACCTGTTCGATCCACCCACCCCTGAGACGTCCTACCTTGCAAACTGGCGTACCGGTTCGCCTTACTACTCAGGCTTGGTCCTCTCAGAGATATTCTCCTCCGCTGGATCAGTCGTCGTAGACCTCTCAAACTCTACCAAGGTCAACTCCGCTAACGGCTCCTCTTCGTCCAACTTCAGAACGGATGAAACGGCTGTATACGGCATCTACGACAACGGCGGCTCGAAGCAGGGCAAACTTGTCTTGCTCAACTATTCCGGAGGAGGGAAAGACAAGGAGCCAGTCACGTTCAAGGTCCCGTCTTCCTCATCCCCTACGTCAAGAGCGTTCGCGTACCGAGTCCTCTCCGCTCCATCCGCTACCTCTCGTACCCCTAATTCAACAGACCCCGAGCTCGGTTCTGAGTCGCTCATCACCTGGGCTGGTCAGTTCGTAGGTGAGAACGGGGAGCTTGTGGGAGACCAGGTCACAGAGCAGATTGAGCCGTGCTCTGGTGGGGGCGATTGTGTCGTTGAAGTCAAGGTGCCTAGTCCAGGTGCTGTTTTGGTGCTTTTTGACGCGGAGAGAGAGGATGTGTTCTATGAGGGGAACTCGACGGTGGTTGGGTACTCCAGTGTGTATCGTGCCCCGCCCGAAGGTGCTGCTTTGGGATTGAGGATGAGTGGATGGGGTGTGTTGATCTCGGTTGTCTTTGGCTCAATTGCCCTCGGGCTTGGACTGTAGATGGGTAGGAAGTTGGGTACTAGATGCGTTATTGAGCAGCCATTTCTGACCTGCTCGGGCACTGTAGCCTATTACTGTACTGTGTAGTAGATTGAGCTATGCACAAAGATTTAATCCGGCTTTACTCCGCTATCCCTATGACGTTTGAGTCTTCCCATGAGAACAGGGTTTACCTGGCCATCAGTTGGGGGGTTAAGCCCATCTGGATTATCTGTTTGCATCCCGTCAAATCTCGCATGTCTACTCGTCGCTCCTCCCGCTACCTTTGTTGCTCCCTAGAAATCAATCATTCAAGGTACCTCCGAGTGTTCCTTGGCCTGTCTGATCTCCGCAGCAGTCTCTTGACGAGACCTAAAATGTATATACTTCGCGGTACCGTGTAAACCAGGGACGACTACATCATCGTCCGTATCACGGTGGACTTGCAAGCCGACAGTTATTTGTCTTGATTCTCTGATTCTGTTACTAGGTTCTATAGGCTATGTATATCAACTCGAGTAATTCAGGCGCGTTAATGGGTGGTGATGATAAGGAATTGAAGATAGCTTTGTCTGTTTCTCAGTTTGGAACCGCCGGCTGCTACAGCAACATCAGACTCGTCGTAGTTCAGTTTTTTTTATCCGCGTCTAGTCGTGATCGTTCAAGAGCTCGAGGCTCCTCTGAAGACAGCGGTAGCTTCTATGAGTTTCTTATTGGAATTTTCTGACGGTTGTCTATTTCTATGGTGTATCAAGCTCCAGATTCCCGCATAAATTCCCCAGCCGCATCTTTGATTTCAGCGGGAGTGGGAAAGTACTTGGTGAGCTTACTAGCGTTTCCAGTTTGCGACCGGCAAGACGAGTCCTGGTTTCATTGAGCGGTCTGAGTAAAATCATATCCGTGTTTCGTGGTCTTAGTCTAACGAGGCTAGGTTTAGTCACGATGTGGTACCTTATGCGCGCCTGAGATCATCTATTAGTACATAGTTATGAGCTGCCACTAGTACAGCCATACCTTTTTCTATGCGAGGCGTCATAACAAACACGAGTCTAGATGTACCATGGTGCACCCAGTGGCAGGTATATGAAAATGAGGCTCTCTATGAGATTCATCAGCTGCACGCTTCCACCGGTTCATCATCACAGAAGGGGCGGGAGCCTTTTATCATTTTACCGTGACGGTGGCAGATTCAGGCTTTGGAAAGGACTGATGCAGATATGAGATCAAGATAAACGAGGGAAGACAAATGAATTCGCACAAGAGGTCGGTTTATTTTCGAACTAAAAGGGTCACACCAATGGGGAAATGAGGGTAGCACCAATCATCCACATGCACATGAAAACAAGATGGAAAAGGAACGGAGGATCCTGTTACGTTGATTGAATTGGATGATCGAAGCAGACTGGGGCGTAACCGAGAGCTCGGGAGGCTGGAGCTCGATATGAATAAGTAGAAGAGATGGATTGCCCCAACCCAGCATCCTTTGGTCCCTCACCATCGTCCTCTCTCTCTTCCCCTTGTTTTTTTTTCCTTGCTGAAAGACCAGCCGGGCGATTTCGTATAGCCGACTGCCGTCCCCGTGACCCGTGGGAAACAAACAAAGTCAGCTGAGGTCGAGGGCAAACAATGAGGTGGGTGGCGTGAGAAAAGTGGCGGTACAGCACGAGGCAGTGTGAGTCCCCGCCAAATCTCCCCCCCTCTTCTTTTGTCACTCCCCCTTGGCTTACCGCCGCGGTCACCTCTTTACCACAGCTGTCCTGCTGCCGCGTCTTCTCGACAGCGACGCCCACAATCATCCACAGACGCAAACATATCTATACACAAACATATATCTCTCATCGCCAGACCGCCTTCTGCCTAAAATCACCGTAACCACTATCGCTCCTCAGGTTACATGAAGCAGGACGAGCAGCAGCCTCGTAGATCAAGTCGGCTCAAGAGGCGCATAGAAGATACGGAAGTGCAGGCTCAACCCGCTGCGTCCAGTTCAACGTCTGTGGAGAGCTCTAGGCAGAGGAATCCGAAGAGGCAGAAGATATCGGTCAGTCGCACCTCTGATGGCTGATGATTTAAGCGTTCAGCGGATACTTATATTTATCAATATCATAGAACGATGAGCCTACCTCGCAGACTAGGACAACCCGAAGATCCTCGAAGAATTCTGCAACGCCGGACGATGCCGGAGTTGTGGTTGGTTCGAACGCTGAGGCGACCTCGTCGTCGACTCCAGAAACGACAAGGCGGGCAACTAGATCCAGCGCGAGATTGGCGGGCAGTAAACCTGCTACTGTACCTGAGTCGAGCCAGGATACGAGACCACCAGCACCGAAAAGAAGCAATTCGCGGGGGACGCAGCCTAATAGCAACCCCGTGCCCGCCGCTAGCTCATCACCGGATAGTTCTCCACCACCTTCGACCTCTGAAGCTCCCACCACCTCACCTCCCTTAGTTTCTTCGACTCCTACTCCAGCCTCAGAGCTTCCTACACCACCGAGCCCTCGGAGACTACGCTCGAGTTATAACAAGTCGAACAATGGTCTGCGGGCTATCTCTCCTCCAGGGGCGACCTCCAGGAAGAGCGTTATAGTAGCTCAGATTTCCCGAGTACGGACTCGATGTAGTCAGAGACTTAGAGGGAAAGCAGCGGCTACCTCTACACTTGCTGAAGACCCTTCTTCATCTTCGGTTACCTCTCAAGCAGTGGTTGAAGAGACCACTGTGGCCCCGTTATCCCCCCTCACTCCCCCACCTTCTTCTCGCTGTTCTGTCGCTGACGAAGACATACCGCCTATTGTAAGCTCCCACTCTTTTCGTTCTTGAATATTCCTCTTAAAAATACCAATAGTCCGATCTTCAAATCGACGATACCAACACTGTACGCCTACTATCCTGTATCCTTAGTCTCATCTAATTTTTTTCTTCGCTGTTTTCAGGACCTACCCCACACTAATCAACCCACCACTGATGATTCCCTGGCCCCTACGAATACCGCAACCCCAATACCACCACCTGCTGAGTCGCAGACCGTCCCTGAAGAACCCACTTGCCTCGTTCAAGAGGACTCAAGCGGACTAAAGGAGAGCAGCTTCCTGCACTCTACTTCTGGATCGAACGTATCACCAGAACCATTGCCTCGGTCGACAACGGCTGAGGTCGTTCCTTTGTCCACTGCTCCCACTTCGAGGTGCCCATCGCCAAAGATATGGAAGGGCAAGGAAAAGGAAATCATTCCAATCGACGTGGCGGAGATGGAAAATCGCCCACTGACAAGCTCTGCTGAGTCTCCGTCTAATCCTAGTCCTCTACCCTCTGCACCAACTCCTTCCCGACCAACCCCTTCTCGGCCTATCACACCTATCTTCCCATCCGTTCGCCTGCCATCTTCGCCTGTCCAAGCAAATTCCTCGCGTGGCCCTGCGTCCAACGTAGACATCCCTCAACGGTGCTTGTCACCTACCCTGGAGCGGAAACTGTCCGGCGATGCGCAATCTTTTCCCCAGCCTGTGCTCACTCCCCCCTCTCCGCCTTCGTCCATGTTTGATTCAAATCAAGCAGGATACTTCCAACAGCAGCCTCCTCCACCCGTTTATGCCCATTCGCTGCCTTCCCCGATACCCATATCTCCGTTCTACCAGCACCCCCCTCCCACACCCTCCCTCAACCTAGCTCATGAGATTCTGGCCGACGCCAGAGCTAAGCTACAGCAGGATTTTGGCAGGAGTATTCCTATTCCTGTACCTGTCCGTATGGAGTACGGTTGGGGCTGGAGCTGGCAGTCGCCCTTTGGTGGCGGCCATCCCGACGAGTCCGGAGCTGAGGCTGATCTCAGCGGAGAACCGATGGACGTCGACGTGGAAATGGACGAGGTGGAGATACCCTCTTCAGAGCCCTCGCATAGAATGACTGAGGATCAGCCTGTCAGTTCTGGTCCTGTGTCTGATGCCGCATGCAATGAGAACGTTGAGCCAAAGGAGGCTGAGCAGGATTCGTCATCACTCGTTCCGGTTTCTTCCGAGTCTGCTGAGGTTAGCCGCTCTTCTTCTCAAGGTCTTCGTTCGTTGGCTAACTCTGTTCCTCTTTTTCAGTGTGCTGCATCCAGTGAAGGACAACCCACAGATACTGTACTACTACCCACTGCTAGTCCTACGGATCCTTTGGATGCCGACGCTGATGCTGACGGCGACACCGACGAGGACGAGGAAGACGCTCATGAGAGGCTTATTGTCCTTCAGGACGTGCTATGGAATGGGGAGTCAGATTCATCGAGCCGAGTGGATGAATCCTTCGATGCTTCTCTTACGACAGAAGGCGAGGATGACGTGGAAGACGACGCTGAGCTCATATTGCCCAGTGTCGAGCAGCAACAGGATATCGCTGTTGTAGAGCACTTTTTTGCTCATTCCGCTTCTCCAGCATCCCCCACTCCTTCCGCGCCTTCTAGTCCTGCATCTACAGAACCTCCAGAAGAACTTTCCTCTCCCTCCCCGCCTCCTGATCGTCAGCACTCTGCGTGGTTCTGGGCATCGTATTCTGTACCGTGGGCACCACGGGTGGCGTCCCCCTTGGCTGCTTGTTGCTACCTCGCACCATCTCCTGATGATAACAGCCACGGAGGAGCTCATCGAAAGCGGTTTCGTGGCATGGGTCCCAGCAGGATAGTCAATCCTGACGAGAGAGAGACGGGGATATGGAAGATGGCTTGTAGGAGCAGGATATCGGAAGTGTAAGTTGTGTCTTGATCATCGTTTCCGTCGCGCACGCTCCTGATGCTCGACTTGTATAGGATGAGGATGTACAAGGAGTCGACCATCAGGGCTCTTGTGGAACAAGAGCTGGCCGAGTTCCAGTCGGTCCGTGGGAGGGCTAGCACCATTCCATGGTACCTCATTGACCCAGATAACTTCGACGATTGGTCCGAAGACGATGATGATTTTTCGTCTTCTGAGTCTGATGACGAGGATGAGATATATATCGGTGACGGTGGAGGAATTTTACCCCGCGAAGGCCGCGAAGTTGATGATTGGGAGACGTCGTCTTGGAAAGTAGAGTCCGACGATGCTGACATGAAAGAGAAGTCGGTACAGGCTGGGACCGACGATGAGAGGTCTAGCACAGGCTCACCGGAGCTTTCCCGGTCCCCGACTTTACCCTCGCCGACCTTCACCCAGGCATTTTCCATCTCCGGGTCTGGCCATCCTTCTGCGCCTGCGTCTTCATCTCCAGCTCCTCCCTCATCTCCTTCTACCCCGCCTTGTCTTGAATGCAGCTCTGCTCAATACGGCCAGCAGCATTTCCTCCCTATACCTCCCCCTCCACTCTCCTCCATGCCCGCCGACCTTGGTCATCTGAATGACGATGACATGGACGTTCTTGAGGAAGAAGCTTCCTCTCCGAACGTTCAGACCTCTCCTTCTGATGCTTTCCCCAGTCCCTCCCCATCCGATCCGCCTACCTCTCCTCAAGACGGTGTCGTTGAGTCCACCATTGGCGTCTCTAGCACTCAGTCACCACCCAGGAATCCTGCTAGGCCCGGGAGACAGCGGAGGGGTGGTGGGAAAGGTACACCGGTCGATGCTGGAAGAAGGAGACAGTGGTTCCTTGGTCTTATACCTGATTCCTCCAATGTGCATGGCTCACAGCCTTCGCTGTCTCAACATCAGCAGTCACATCACCACGCCTCCCAGTTCACTTCACACCATGAGCCATACGCATGGGCCTTTCCTGGTGGCCAATTTACTCTCGGCGAGAGCTCAGCGTCTGCAGACCTTGTTTCCATGAACACGATGTTCGACTGGGAAAGGCTGCTAGCGTCTGTGCCCAATGACGGCAACAGTGGGGGCCAGCCTAACCTGCAGCGACAGGAGCACGGTTCTAATCCCACTTCACTCCAGCCACACGCTAGGGACGAGCAAACGTTCGACTGGTCCGGTAACCAGCATCAACATGCGTCGTTGCAGCAACACGGGCAGCTCGGTTACTACCAAGACCAGAACCAGCAGCAGCTCCATCAACCACAGTTCGATATGTCGATGATGTGCGGGTCGGATTACGTTCACTCTTCCGTGAATTCCTCTGCATCTCCTTTGGTCGGTCACTCCGCCCCTTCAGTCGGGTCGGGTTCACAGATGACCATGACTGCTAGTACGCTGAGCTTCGCCTTGGGTTGAACCCGGAAACCGTGCCCGAGTGGACCTCATTTCATTATTTTCTCCTTCCTTCTTGGATTCTCCCCTCGCTATGCAACCTTCGGATATCATGTACTTCCTTAGTGTACCTACCCCTCCATCTTCATCGTTTCTTGTTTTCATCTTTCCTCCCCTTCTATACTTGTGGATGTTTTTTGTTTTTTTTTATTTGAATCGTGTATCTTATATCGTCCTCGTATGTTCTTGCTGTAGATTTTCTTATCTTCACTACCTACTTGGATATGTCCACTGCCTATCCTCACAATGCATTTGACTACGTGGTTCTATTGTGGTGTTGACTTGAGTGTCGTAGCCATTTAGCCTGTAAGCACTGGCAGTAGTACCACACAGGTCTTGTTCAACTTCAAGCTTCAAGTCTTCCTCGACATGGCCACGTACCCGGACCGCAAACGTCCGGGAGCACTGAATGCATTTGGTCACGACACCGCCTTTCCCTTGGTCCCTTGTATTTCTCTTCCCAATACTACGGTCCAGCTAGCTGTCTAATCTACCTTTTGTCGTTGTTTTCGGTCCTCAGGGAGTCTCATCGCTCTCCGAAACACAACACATCCTCTCTAGTTTCTCGAGGGATTTCCAACCGGCCATATCATATCTATCTTCAATCGACACATATCTTAACGTTGAAACGGTCGAGTGTGGTCTCGGTTTGGCCTACACCACCAGCGCTTTTCCTTGCCTCTCGGTCGATGCCCATTACTCGGATCCAGTGCAATATTTCTAATTACAGGGCTCAGCTCCTTTGACCAGCGCTTTTGTCGCTCCTTCGCCGAGTTTTCAGCGCAACGGGAAGGAGCCTAACCCTTTCTATGACTCACGATCGCAGCTGTGATAAATTGCCGGAATGAACGATATATTCAGGCTCTGCTACCTCAGTCACTGCCTGCAGAATATAAGCGGCCATGCGTCTATGCGATATTTTGGCAGTCTTGCGCCATAGAGCAGCGATATCAATCATTGGTCGCGGTGTAGGGGCCTCTAGAAAGCTGTTTGGGTACCTCTAGGCAGAGGCAAAACGACGTTGCATTAATCTTTTCTGCCCACGAGCTCGGCTCCGATAGACAGTCCAACACTCGGCATAGATCTCGAGGGTCCTGAGCTCCTGTTCTTTCTGCTACATTGGCGGGATCCTCCCGCGGGTTTCATTTGTGAGCCACCAGGATCCGTTCAACTCCAAGCCTTGATTCCTAGTTTCCGCACCTAATATTCTATCTATGTCCTCGGGAAGAACACGAACCCTCCCATCCCGTACCTGTCTCCTCCTTAAGCTAATCGTGATCACAGATCAAGAACAACGCATAATTTGCTTCCTTCTCTCGGCGCATCTGTGAAGGGATGACAGGCGAACACTATCAGTGATGCTTCAGATGCCAGTAGGTACTAACCCTTGGTGAGTATTCCTGTTACAGTACAATCGAGATTGACTATACATTCCAGGTGTGTTGACTTCTCGTCATCGCTTCCTGGGTACAGTGTGCGCCTTTTTCAGCGCTCCCGTAAAATTCCCCGAGCACGCCGACCCCTCAAGCCACCGTGCGTTGTATTTTTCCTGATTCGACCTGCTTCAGGGTTGTCGGTGCTGCTGACCACGATGATTTGGTTCCATCCTGTCTTGAGAATCAACAGAAACATGTCGAGTGCTCCGTATCGGCGAATGGTGCGTTTCCAAGGAATGTACTTGACGTCGTATCATCAGCAACGCGCGCCCTCCAGAATTGAGAGGTATCTCAGCACAATACATACCCTTCGCATCCAAAATCTTCCGGAGCAATTACACGAGCTTTCAGGGTAAGCGAAGGCAGCGGTACAGGTTATTCTTCCCGAGTCAGTCTACGGGTTGGATAGGAAAAGATTCATATCGACTTTTTGGGCAACGCCAGGCAACTACTGCGCTGAGCTCACCATTTCGGTCGCGTTCACCGCCGTTTCATGACGTAGACCTCAAGATCTGGCCAATGTCCATCTAGCGTCAACTTACGCACTTCAAGGACAGGTTCTGACATGCCAAAATACATAAAAATCCAGCCTCATTGCATGAAGCGTTCATCCTCAATTACCCCGCCACTCGTCCTCTTATCCCCATGCATCGCCTTGTCAGCGACCCTCTATATTTCAGTACGCGTTTTCCTCGTGATGCTGGTCGTTTTTACGTGTAGGCTGAGGTCCCCCTGTCTTTTAACAGCCCAGGTACCTCTTTCACCGTCTTCTTCGGCGGTGAATGGTCGTATGGACACCGTCACTCCAGCGAACATCATCGAATATGTGAGATCGGTGCTTGGGGATGATCTCGCCCTCAGCGGTGTCGAGGAGCTCGTCATCGATCAGTCTACCGAGCTTGAGATCTACGATATCTTAACTCGCGTAAGGCTCCTCGTTTCGCACCGTTCGTATCGCTCAGTCTACTAATCAGGTGCGATTAGCTTCTTCCATTCACTCGCAGATCAAGATTCTTCTGGGATGGCTTTGGTCGTCCTTTCGCGTCGATGCTACAGACTGCCCGGTATCCCTCAGAGATCCAGTGCCGTTTCCTTATCTTCATTTACGCACGCGTCCTGGGCTTCATGGGTCCTGTCGAGGAGTGCAGCACGAGATCGGTCATGACCTCTGATGGGGGACCAGTGGAGCTCAGTTGGGTCATTCCGAACAGAAAGCAGCCTGCCATCGGAGAGGTCACTCGGCAGGTTAGGTTCGCTATAGAACCCATGTGAGGATTGTTCGTGGCTGGACCTTGTTCTTCGAATTTTAATCTGCTTTTTCCTATTTGTAACCAGGGATCCGACGAGGAGTGGAAGACCGATCAAGGGTTCCCATATTCTAGACTACTATACCTCAGAACAAGGCAGTCTTGGTATGGTCTACTCTGAAGCCGGGGGGATGGACTGGCGCCGTGCATCGGAGAAGTTTCTCTTCTCAGATGAGGCGTCGTCCGTCGATGTGCCGGAGGGGAGTAGATATTTCGTTGGTGAGCTCCCGCTGTTATGATTCATCCCTAAAACAGCACCTCTTTTTGACTTTGCTTTGTTCTCTCTAGGCTTCGATTTCTTACCTAATGGAACCTTGTTCCTGAAATCCTATTATCTTCCCCTCTTTCCCCCGAGATGCCTCTCCGCTCGAGTTCCCCTGTTACGCAAACACGTTCCGATTCATAGGCGAACCCTCCCTATCTATTCTGGGGAAACCAACTTTAACCTTCTCCGGCCTCTTATTGAAGGTCTACATCCTGTTCTGGTTCGACCCTTTAATAGGATGGTGGAATACTTCGATAGCCTCGAAGAGAGCCACAAGCCGAGATTCCAGTTTCTCGCAGTGGACTGTGGGGACGCTAAATCCAATCGTCTCAAGGTAGCTGTCTCTTCTCTTCCTGAGATACGAATTGTTTGCTAATTTATGCGGTTCCGACTTTATCTCAGATATATTTTCGTACGATGAGCGGACTCTCCATCTCAGATGTTAGGCGCACCTTCACTATGGGTGGTCGTATAGCGTCCCCTGAATTGGAGGCCTCTCTTCTTAGACTAGAGGTTCTCTGGAGCTGTCTCTTTAAGACGGCTGAGCTTAAGAGACTCCCGTTCATGCTCTCACGGCCAGGACGACCACACTCGAAACATCCGAATCAGGGTCTGCTGTACTACTATGAGATTTTCCCCGGTGAGGATACGATTTTTCCCAAGGTCTACCTGCCAGTTAGGTAAGATTTCCTGCTTCTGGTTTCTCACTTGTTGCCGCTGAGCAGCTACCTTTCTCTCTGTCTCTTAGTCACTACTGCGAAAATGATCTCCAGATCGCCCGAGCTATAGAATCGTTCTATTCTAGTCCGCTGGTTAGCGTTGCCGGGCCTCCTGGTGGAGATCAGGGTCAGGGATGGGTAGGTCGAGAAGTTTCTAAAGCATTGTAAGTTACCTGTCCTCTCATTAGGCATGGTAGCTCACATAAAGCACGCGTCAATAGTAACCACCGTCCGCTACGATGCAAAGCCGGGATCCATACGTACGTTACCTTTGGAGCCAAACCCACAGGGTGGGAAGTTACCAGCTACTTCACACCAGAAGTCTGGGATCTCGGTCAGCAAAACTAGGAAATTAAATTGTGAGGATCGAGCTTGGTATCTAAGATCTACATAGGGCGATGCGGAATAGGTTGGAGGAGAGTGTGGATGTAGAGGTTTTATTTCCGCTTTTCTTCAATCTGGGTTTCTATGGAGGCATAACGTGCAACACTAGAAATGTATATGTATTATCTAAGTTCGATCTCATTCCATAGGTACTTTTGCTCAAAAAATGTTCGCGAAAATCGCTCGTGTTCCCCCCTGGATGCAAGAGGTGCGAGGCACAAGGAAAAAAGAACCATCTTCATATTAATCCTGGTACATCACGGAACAAGCGCACTACTAAACGGTACAAAGCATGACTGAGCAAGGCTCCCCAGGTCGAATGCCATTCCGAACGTTCCGAGTCGGCGACAAATAGCCACAGCAACGCTCCTCATACACACGATGTGAATCTGTCCGTAGTTTATGGGTTACGGCACATAAAACCTCTACACTGTCTTACTCAGGCTGTCCAGGTTCGTGCAATGAGCTCCGTCAAGCCTAGGAAGCAGGTTATAGCTTAGTTAGCGGCGGGAACGGTGATGCCAAAAGAGAGAAAGGTGACTTACCGACGTCGTTGGTATTAAATTGGTAAATTCCAACTAGTACGCCCACAGTGACTGTTCTCAAGGCCCAAGTAGACACGGGCCCAAGCAGCGGGAACTTGCGCACATGAACGTAATCAACGAGAACGCAATCGAACTGAAAGAAGGACCAGGAAATGGAACACACGGACACGGGAAGTTAGAGCCTATGCGACGTAGCACGAGCAGAAAGGAAGAGCTCACCCCGATGTGACTGTGTATCACCAAGCTCGCACCGAGTAAAGCGTCCAACACAGGATGTGCCGTCGGAGACATAACAAATGCTGCCCCCGTTATCGGAACTAACCCAGCAGAAAGAAGCCGCTCGAATGACCAATGGTAGGAGCCATGGGGACGTGACGGTGGAGGAAAGGATGTTGGATCGTTCACAGTTCCTTTGTAAACGGCTAACGAGGAGTAATGAGGTCTATGTCCTTAGAAGAAAGGATCTCTGGACTCACGACCCCCAGGAATGTACTTGTTTGGATCGGGTGTAGATGATGCCTTCCGGCTGATCACAGTCGTCGAGAAAGCAGGAATTTGCTGCAGTCTCTTAACAGGAAGAGAGCGGCACGATATGCCTCTAGAGACAGCGCAGAGTGCCATTCGCAACGTTGGTACAGTCGGTGGGTAGTGCAAAGGAGGTGAGCGTTTGTGAGAGGATAGCAGAGCGGGTCGAACCGGACCAATTGGATGGGAGACGTTCTGGACGCGTTGATGGGGACTGTGCCGACTACCGGTTATTACCGGCTCACAAGTCTAACGCGTGAATAACTTGAGCTCGAATCTGTACCAAACACAGGCTACACTACTAGTAGTACTATACTTTCATGGACCGAAATCTCAACGAACCATGCTCGCTGGCGACCTCCTGACATCCCTCGGCCCATTGTGACTTTATTCTAGGATCAACTGTGATCCGGGCTTTCTGGCTGGGAGGTCGGGCGTTGTCTACCGTCATAGTCAGAGCTAACAGCAGACTCAAGCATAGTGTGGCTCGGGAACAATCGTTCTAATGGTTCGAGCGTATGACCATGTCGCATGCCCACCATCACCACCTATGACCTCTGAGATTCAGCGAAATATTTCCTTCCCGGATAGCTGTGAAGTGCATAAATATTATGTGACTTTGAATACATCGCGCATTCTTGAATACCCCCTCTGCGGCACTCTGCTACTGTCAGAAAGACGAAAATGAGACTCACTGGCTTGATTGGATTACTCTCCGCCGCAACGGCCGCTTATGCGCAGAGCTGGTATACGATAGAATGGGACGCTCCGTACGTTTTCAGTTTAGTCCGCTCATAGGGTGCATGCTTTCCGACTCAGGTCCCTGGGCTTGCCATATCGCCCTACACAGGCAGTTCACTGCACTTTCAGGTGATATGATTGTTCCCAGGCTCCCTAATCCAGGAGGTAGGCGATCATCTGAACAGGTATTGTCGACCTCAGAGTGACGCATGACACGAATGTTTTAGGCACTCCGTATGTTTGGCCTGGCGTTCAAAGCGGAAATGGCGTCCTTCAAGCGGTTCTGGATGGTAGGAGTGGTACTTGGTGGATAGGTCTGCATTTTCACTTGCTTCCCTTGTATCTTGTATTCACCTAGTCTCTCGAAAGGTGATGGCTTCTTTGGTAACCCGTCCCTACCTTGGGGAAACGGCTTCAACGTGAACCCGGGAGATACTGTCCACTTCACTTTCCAGCTCGTAAGCCCAGTCATGCTCCAGCCTCTACAACTTGCCGTCTGATTTTTTTTTTTTTCCCATCAGTCCGGAGCCAGCACATGGACCTGTACGCTCAGTAGTAACGGAAAAACCGCGTCGACAACTCTGAACATCACCGGGAATACAATGAACAGAGCTATCTTTGCTGTCGAGGTGATCTTCGTCTTGATGTGTTCACTGTCAATACTTACCACGCCTAATCGGCGACTTTCCCCCCGGCTACGTAGCTCTACTCCGTACCCTTCAATTTTGGACCTGTTGGCTATGTGAGTACCTTCATGTTTTCACAGAGAAAGAGAGAGAGTCCTGACTATTCTCTACATTTTATAGCGAAACGTGAAAATTACAGCTACTACTGCTGCCTCAGGCTGGTGCTCTGCAAGCGGTGGCGGGCATCTCGGGACCTATGTTCGTTCTTCAATTCTACTTCCGCGGAATGCTTCGAGCTCATCTTGGTTCTTTTGTGTAGCCTCTCACGATCAGCGGAGTTTCGGCGTCTGGGAATACGTGCTCTATCGCGTCTATCACGCAGAATAGCGCTGCATGAGCCGGAATTGCGTTCAATCACCTCTCCGTACCAAGGAATCGTGAGAGTGTCACTACTATTTAGTACCGGGTTGTTACGATGGGAGGGAAGCCGTGTCAGGTTCAGATCTCAAGGGTTCCAAATCTGAACTCTTGTTGATTCTGACAGAACTTAGATAGTATACTCGAAAATATCAGCTTCTTTTGCAATCGTGTCTTTTTGGGTCATGTAATCTTTTTTCCAAGAGTATTGAGGGCCTCCTTAGATCGTCTCGAAATGCAGCGTATCGAATTGGATGAGAATTCTGGAACCCCGGAATCCCTTGTGGTTCCTTGCCCTGACTATTGGCCAGAGCACGTGTGCAAAAGCCCGATCAGGCGCCCGGTCCGTCAGCGTAGCGTAAGCAGGCGGGTGGAGATGGGCGATACTACCACTTCCACTTATCCCTCGAATCTCGTCTTTCGCTAGCTTCGTCTGCAATACTGTTTTCGCCTCCTTCGTTCAACACGAACAGAGCAAATTCCTTCAACACGGACAGGGCGCAACATACTCGGTTTCTACACTAGACACACGACACCAGTTTTCACACAAGAACGGCACCACATCTTTCGACAATTAGTGAAAGAGAACTTGGTCACCGCAAACATCTATTTATCACTCAATCGGTCTACCTCGACTTCAGAAACAAGAAAATCACTATTGGGAGTCGTATAGAAGGATGGACTTAGCTAGTACAGGGATACAAGTTCGTCCCGCCGCTAGACCGATACAGAACTGTGCACAATGTCAGTGGTTCATGCGCGCTCCGCCACTCATCCTGTTGAGTCTGACATTCATATCTCTCTTATGGCTTAGGTAGGAAGAGGAAGATAAAGTGTAAGCTGGTTCCTGCACTGTTTCTGTGCTTCGTCGTGTGAGAACTCCCGGCTGATAGCTTCTATCTATCTCCTTTCAGGTAATAAAACCTACCCATGCGCACCTTGTCTACTGAGAGGCGAAGGAGATCTTTGTCGGGAGGTTGAGAAGAATACCATCACTAGGTAAGCAGCCCATCGGTGCACCCGAGTCCCTCCTTTCGCTGTTCTTTCCTTAGCTGAGGTCGACGCTCCTACAGTAAACCACTGCCCGAATCAACAACGTTAGATACTGTCCTCTCACGCTTATCGTCTCTGGAAGACACGGTGCACAAGCTCATCAAGTTCGTCCCCAATGCTGCCGGATTACTGGAGTCCTTCCCGCCGCTGTCTTCTGCTTTAGCCAGCAGTTCTTCGATGCGTACGAATGGGGCAGGGTCGGGTAGAGAAGGAGATAGTTCTAGATCTTCAATGCGGCCTGGGTTTGGGACTACTACTAAGGAGGAGGAAGCTGCCATGATGCTTGAGGTTTGCTTCAATTGCTTCGTCTTATGTCTTATGTCTTATTCTTCCATAGGACTTTGCTATGGCCAACCGTATCAACAGGGCTCGAGCTGCCCGCGCTATCGAGAACGATGCTAATGGCATAGCTTCCTCTTCAACGCCTGATGGGCGAACCTATCGTTCGCCTGGAGGGTCAGGGCTCGGTGCTGGTCTGGGTGGTGACGAAGACGAGACCACACTCACTACGAGTTTTGATACTCACCCACTGGCCATGGTAGTCGACTCAAACGTGAATATTTGGATGAGAACGATTCAACTGGTACCGAGTGAGGATCGATGTAGAGTGCTCTTGGATTTCTATGTACGGTTTCTCTCTTCTGTTATCTCCCTTTCGTTCTTTGCCTAATTACCATTCTCAGTTCTCTCGTCTCGATTGGTACTCTAGGGTATGTTGCTCCTTCGTCATGTTGTCATTCAAAAATGATAACAATCTCTTCTAGGTCCTGCACTCGCCGACCTTCCTCCACCAAAGCGAATTGCTTCTCAATCACCTAACTTGCCTTCGCTCTCACCCTTCTCCCCAAAATCATCAATCCCAAATAAGCTCAGACCCGACTGTGCCTCCGCCCAATCTAAGCGTCTCATCCATAACGCTCTTCATTATGGTTCTATGCCTGGCTTTCCACCTAATCGAGCCGCAACTCTGCGAAGAATTAGGGTACACTATGATCGAGGCTGGCGTAGCTGCGAAGCGGTTGTATTCCGCTGTTCAAGTACGTTCTGTGTCCCCCTGTTTTTCTATGTGGTGCGTGTAGACTGACGTTTTGTTATGTGCAGACTTGCTTGTATCATCAAGACTTCTTGGCGAACCATTCCCTAGAGCACCTGCAGACCATCATGTTTGTATATTCGTTTCTTTTTGTATCCTCATAGTTCTTTCTAATAACGTTCCGTCACAGACTGATGGGTGTGTACCAGCAGAATCTGGATGAGGCAGAGTAAGCAATAGTTTGATGCATCGTCACTTCTATATCGTTTCTCTAAGATCACAACCTTACCTTCGGTCAGCTCTCACTGGGCAATGCTTGGGTCAGCTATCAAGGTATGTTTTCTCCTTGTTCCTCCTTTTCCTCTACTCGTGCTGCGACCGACTACCGTCTATAGATTGCCCAAAACCTCGGCCTGTCAAGACTGGGCTCTGAAAAAGACGGAAGGCGGCATCCTGAGCAATGGAAGAGCGTTATCAAACGCGAGACCGCGAGGCGGATATGGTGGTTCCTTGTCAGTGGATAAACTTTCTTGTGTCTGGCCCCTACCCGTCGTGAGGAACTCACACATATTGAGTAGGTGTTTGATGACTGGTCTCACGCGGCTGCCCACAACGGCACGTACAGCATACACCCTACCCAAAATCACACGGATTTCCCAGCCAACGTCGATGATAGCGATATCGCCGATGGGAAAGAGGTGCACAGTAAGCCGATGTCGGAATACACTGTAAGCCTCTCCTCTAGACCCCTCCTTCGTTTTCCTCCTCAGACCGCTCATTTGAGGGCTTTTCTTCTACAGGAGATGACGTTCTTCCTGTGTCGCCTTCGGTTTGTCACGTACTATCGCGAGATCGTGGATCATATGAACGTACCCGTTGCTGGATACCAATTCGTCCTCGACATGGACAAGAAACTTGCGACGTCTCTTGATGAGTTCCTCAAGGTCTTCAACAACGCTGATGCGTCCTCGGAATCCAATGGTCATGATCCAAAGGAAACGGACGAGGTTGGAGCTCAGCGGGCGGGCAAACGACGCAGACTTAATGGGAGCTTACTGCGATATCGTATGGATGACGATGAGAATGGGGATGCTAGCACACCAACACGGTTCAATGGGGATGGTGGAGGGGTGATAGTGAAGGACCTAGAGCTGACCTTGGTTCTGATTATGGGCGAGACTAGAAGGTTGAGGTTACACCGTCCGTATCTGTTCAGAGGTTACAAGGACCCGAAATTCGTCAGTGCTTCGTATTTTTTTTTAAAAAGTTTACATACTTATGTTCGACTTCAGGCCAAATCAAGAGTGCAATGTGTAGAGTCAGCCCGTACGATAGTGAACCTCCTCAAGTCGGACGACGAGCAGTCCAGTATACTACTCAAGTGGTGGATCGTACTTTTCTATGGATTCGCTGCTGTACGTCTCTTCTGCTGCCTCCCCTGTTCTCGCTGTTGACGATGATCTGTTTGCAGGCCGTGGTACTGTTCATCGACCTATGTCACCACAAATCAGACGGTGCAGATCTTGCACTCCGGCGTGCGGAGCTGCAGGAAGCTCTGGAGTTGTTCAAGTGAGTACATTCTACGCGGCTGATTCCTTGGTCTGAACGTACTACTTAGGACTGCGGAACACGTCTCTGCTGTGTCTCGTAATGCCATCGCGCTCTTAGAGGGTCTCGTCGGTAAGTCATCTAAGCTATATATCACCACTGTTTACTGAACCCTTCGCTTTTCCAGGTGCTGAACCAGAGTTATCCTCTAAACCAGCCGTGGCAACCAGTAAGAAGCGAGCAGCACCCTCCGATGGAGCTGAAGAACGTGAAGAGGGACCTTTTGAACAGATCGTCAAGCGCATTATTGTAAGCACTGGGTTCCACTATTGCTATTGTCTTCTGTGCTGAAGAACTCCGTGGTCTAGGTCGACGCTTCGAAATCAATCGGCAGTCCAAGCATGTCGCAGAAGCATTCCTCCCCACAGACCATTCCTTCACCTATCAATTCGGCTGCCTCCTATTCACCTACTGCCTCTCAGCTTCCACTCCAGTCTCATCCTGCTTCACGCTCGTCTTCTGGTCAACAGGCTCCCCCCGCCAACTCGCATTCTGTCCCACTCTCCATCCCTAATAGGAGGCAGGAATACGATAGTGTCTCACACGGGCGTCACCTTCAACAGTCTCAGCAGCAGTACACCGCCCCGTCAACGTCGCCAAACCAACTTGGCCCTTCAAATCAGCCTGCTGCTGCTGCTGCGTATGGTATGCATCATTATGGCTCTAACGACTCACCTCAACAGCAGCCTTGGCAATACGAGAGTCCTTTCGCGCCTAGATGGGATTTAAGCCTCTTGGGGTTTCCGTCTACGGATACTGCCGTGAACGCTGCGATGGGTGCTGATGGTGTTGGCCACACGGGAGGTGGATCAGTCGCTGGAGGGATGCAGTTTCCTGATATGAGCGACGCCTCGATGGCCGAGCTTTCGCAGCTGCTCCTTGGGTTCAGTGGAGGTTCGATGGTATAAAAATCTGAGATCTGGTGCCTTGGAGTAGGAGAGCTCCATACTTTGTTATATTCTCACTTTAGCTTGGTTAACGGGCGTATTCGACGTCATGATCTTTGTTTCGCTATTTATGCGGACGTTAACTCTCCTTTCGTTAGTCTATTAGTATTTATCTGGTAACCACCGCTCTTCGAATGTAATATATCCTAACCATTGCTTTCCATGTAACTAGTAACTGTTACTGTACTCGCTCGTCTCTCTGTGGTCCCATGAATGGTGCAGACGCTCATCTATGCTCCCAAGCCTTGTCAACATCTGATGAGTAACGACATCCCAGAGTTGCAGACCGACCGACAGGTACTCGCCGACGGAGAGATCTTTCATGTCTATATTCCTCTGTGGAGCTGATTCTCATTGAGTACTATCTTGCCATTGCTTAAGAATGATACACCCTCTTTTCTTGCGACGACAGAGTACTTATGTCCTTGAACCCCTGTGCAGACTGGCCTTTTCTCGCTGTCCAGGGCAACGGACTGGGACCGAGCTGCCCAGACTTGCTCACCACGATACCGTCGATCACTAGTGCCACTTTTTCGATCGATCATGTTCAGGGCACCGCTAATCAGTGATTTCTCCTCTTGTTGGCAAGTCAAACGTGATGGGTTGTGCCAGAATAAATTGAACGCAATCGGTGCTGATGAGGGCTTGGTGATATGACAGTGATGATGATATCTTGGTCGTTGCAGGGCGGCGCCCCAACTATACATATCGTTGATAACCCGCCATGCTCCCCAGCTGACCCTCTCCCTCCCTCCCCTTCATGTCCCCACCTTTTAGCGTCAGCGAAGGACAACTCTTGGGGCTATTTCTCGAATCGGCGTTCTGGGGCATCCATGTCATCACCTATGCTTTCTGTATGAAAGCACTCTTCTTCGACGAGGACGGTTTCAAGCCCCGCAGCCGACGAAGCCCTCTCATGGTGTCGATCTCTTCTGCACTCTTTTTAGTTGCGACAGCCTGTCAAGGGTTGCTCGTCTACCACAACTTCGAAGCTTTCATTCGGTACAAAGGACCAGGAGGGTCGGAAGGGAGGTTCACAGAGCCAAATAATTGGGTGAACGTTGTGAGGGTAAGTGGCTTGCTCTCTGAACTTGCCATAGAGGGGGTTGGTGAACTCGAACTTGCGTAGGCTCTGGGCATGCTCTTCATAACCATGCTAGGAGACGGAATTCTGGTACGCCGGTATTCAGTCCATCTTTTCATGAAATCTCAGCTCAATCGACCAATAGATATGGAGATGTTGGGTCATCTTCAGCAAAACGTTCCTTCCTGTCGCATTCTCCCTCTTACTCTGGGCGACCTGTATCGCGCTTGGTGTGGCTGGCCTGATAGTCGGTCAGCAGGAGTCCTCCCCCTCCAACACCGTCGTCGATTCTGGCAAGCTGAAGCCGTTCATCACGGCTTACTGGGTTTGCACGTTCATCGTCAATATTCTCACGACAGGTAAGCGCCTTCGTTCTTTATGGGAGCTAATCATCGCATCTGACAAGACCTTATTCACTAAACTGCACAGGTTTGATTGTCGTTCGTCTCTGGCGCGTCGAGAGACTGAAGCGGTTATGTGGCTTCTTGGATTCTACGATCCACTCAAGGCCTCCGAGCTCAACGCAGACGCAGCGGTCCAGAGTCATGGACGCCTTCTATACTATGATCGAATCTGGCCTACTCTTTACGACGGGGACTTTCCTCTGCTTCCTGACTTATATCGCTATTCCCAACGCTCTTTACCCTGTTTCTGATATGGTACGCCTTCCCAGACCTAAGCCTTTATCAGTGAAGACTCACTGACTTGTTTCTTCGTGTCTGATAGACCGAGCAACTGGCCGGTATCGCTTTCAACCTCATCATCATTCGCTCTGCCGCTCGCAACAGCCGTGCAGCTTCTATGCTCGCTCAGCAGCAAACAAATATATCCCTTCGTAATCTAGACCACGACGAAGAAGTTCTCAATATCGAGCTGGAGCGCGCCAACGCTGTTGCAGGCCCGGAACCGTTTCGATTGAAAAGACTAATATCGAGGGACGACACTGATCACGATCATCTCCCCGAAACTTCCTTAGAGCCAAAACCGGCCTAGTCGCTGAGGTCTTGATGAGGCATGTATAAATATTTTACTAATGTATTCGTTCTTTTCTTTTCTTACTGTAAGGGGTTCGTCTCGCGGTCCTATTCTCACTTTTTGTCATCCGTATAATCGCACGCTAGCCTTTGGCCCATATTCTCCCTATCAATTTCAATACCTGATAGCCTACTTCCGCCGTATGTGAGCTTGGTGTTCAATGGGCTTGTTATTCATTGGCAGATGCACGAACTTTCGCCAGACTCGAAGCCATCTCCAGGCCGTTTCAAAGAACATTGAGATAGCTCAGTTCAATACGCTTGATTGGCACTACAGTTTGTTCCGACCTCGTCATAGCCGCCTTTCGAGCAGTATTATACTAGTTCATAGTCCATGTTTCTTGAGCGTAACATTCAGCTGCGGTACGAACGTCTCTTCTTGGTGGACGGACGGTACTCGGGTCGTCCCAAGAAGAGGTATAACCAATAGGACGGTCCGAAGGGCACAAAGGTTCTTCCACGGACCGTGCCCACTCACGCACTCCCCCCAGTATGGGGAAACAAAACTATAAGACTGGCTTCAGTTTAGACCGACCGAATCCTCGCCCTTCCCCACATCTATCCCCCTTGAAACGCGAAGGGCAGCTCTCGACTCGAAGACATGAACCAAGGATCCAAATGCGGTGAAGAGGAACGAGTTGAGAACAGCCGAGTTCAACCAACCCACGACGATGCTCGTTTGGAGAGCACCGAGGTCGCTGTTCAGCACGTCAAGGAGCCTCACTGGAGCGTCGCTATGCTTCGTAGAGGAGACTATAGCGAATTCTATCAAGAGGCTTTGGAAACTTATGGGGAGGACGAGGGTATCGACCCTGTGAGAGAGGCAAAGCTGAGGGCAAAAATCGATTGGATTGTGCTTCCAATCCTCTCGGTCTGCTACTTTTTCTATTACGTGCGTGTTCTGTCTTCCTCTCTTCTTATTATTATGTCCTCACGTTTAGCTCTCAATTGAAGGTCGATAAAACCACCCTCAGTTACGCCGCCATCTTTGGTATCAAGACCGACCTTAACCTCCACGGTGACCAGTACTCGTGGCTTTCGAGTGTCTTCTACTTTGGCTGGATGTTCTGTACGTTTTCATTTTGGTGCTTTATCGGCTGTTCTAGCTGTCTGATATACTACCACTAGGGGCCATTCCTACGAATCTACTCATGCAACGCTGCCCGCCGTCCACATATCTCGGTATCAACATATGTTTCTGGGGTATATTCCTAATGTGTCAAGCGTGAGTATGCCCTCGTATTCCCCCCTCGTGTCCTTGTTGACGCCGCGTATGTAGCGCCGTGAAGAACTTCACGCAGCTTGTCGTCCTACGAGTCCTCGGAGGAGCTGCTGAAGCTATCGCTGATCCGGCTTTCATGCTCGTCACGGCTATGTGGTATACTCGAGGAGAGCAGCCCTCTAGGATCAGTACGTGGTACGCTGCGAATGGAATTGGTGTTGCTGGAGGAGGCTTGATTGGTGTACGTTTCTCTCGTCTTCAGAGTGACTGGAACGACGGCACTGACTATTTTTTCTTGCAGTATGGTATTGGGCATATCAAAGGGTCGCTTGCTAGCTGGCGATACGAGTGTTTGTACTTCTTTGTCTCTCCATGCGCTCAATCTGACTGGTTGTTTTTACTTTCTATTTATCCAGTCATCATCGTCGGCGCGTTCTGCGTTCTATGGGGAATATTTATCATATTTTTCCTACCCAACACGATTGCAGGATGCCGCTTCCTCTCTCGCGACGATAGGATGTTCATGATCGCTCGACTCAGGAAGAACCAGACCGGTATCGCGACGAATGCAGGCATGAAGTGGGATCAGGTCAAGGTCGGTCAAGTCCCAGAACCGTCTTGTTTTGAGAGCCAATCGCTAAATCACAGCTACCCAGGAATTTGCAAGGGACCCCAAGTCCTATCTTTTCCTATTCCTTGGATTCGTCGCCAACGTGCCTAATGGTGGAATATCAAACGTACGTGAACGTTCTCTTTAAAACGGAGTCTTCCTGTTGACTCTCCGTTTTATTCTGTAGTTTTCCACTCTCATCATCCAAGGTCTCGGTTTCGACACGCTCCAAACCTCGCTTCTTGGTATTCCACAAGGAGCTCTCGTTGTGCTGTGGATTGGGGCTGGCTCTATACTGAACTCCCGGCTGTCGAACAATAGTCGGACTCTCGTTTGCATGTGCGTTCCTGTCGTTCGCTTCATTGAATTATACTGACCTCGTCCCTCGTCTCTCACATTTCTTTTAGGCTCTTCATGCTACCAACCATCGGCGGCTCCCTCGGTTTCTTACTCGCACCAGTGCACGCCAACGTCGGGCGACTTATCGTGAGTCTATACTTGCTTGTATCGCTCTGCTCGAGTGCGCTGACCCAGGGTTGTTCACCAGTGCTACTACCTCACCGGCTCGTATCAAGCCTCGTTCGTCATTGGGCTCTCTCTCATCACCTCAAATGTTCGTCTATCCAGCGTTCTCTCGTATTTCTCCCGTGCTAATATCAACCTTTGTTCTAGGTCGGTGGTCAAACGAAGAAACAGCTCACCAGTGCCATCATCTTCGTAGGGGTATGCGTTGGCAACATTGCGTGAGTCTGCCATCCATGCAAAGATGGGGTCTCTGACGATTGAACTCATGTTCCTACGTAGGGGACCGTTCTTCTTCAAATCCGAACAGGCCCCGACGTACAGGCTGGGAATCGGGGCGATACTCGTCTGCAATTGTCTCGAGTTCTTGACGTTCCTGGCCTTCCGTTTCTTGTTCATTCGCGCGAACAAACAGAAGGAGGCACAGAGGGCCGCGAGGGCTGCAGGAGGGAAAACAGACGAGAACGTCACTGCTGTATGTGTTTCTGTGTTTACCCTTCCTACTTCATTGACTGATTCTACTCGTCGTCTTGTAGCTGGCGGATATCACTGACTGGGAGAACCCCAAGTACGTCCACCGTTCTCTCTAGTATTAAGTCTGCTGACTGACGAATACCTTTCAATAGTTTTGTTTATGTCTATTAAGCACAGGAAGATCTGAGCGAGGAGGCCTATGAATCTGGCTCACCCGTCCAAAACATCATCTTGTTGTAAAAATTTGTCCTGATCGGTTTCTGTGTTATTGGTCCGACCTTACAAAGTTATCGCCATTTGTAGGAGCCACAAATGGTGTGGAGTTAACACAGGCCTCTTCGTGATACTGGTTGTGCTTTCTTGTACTACATACTAACTGAACCTGGGTCTTCCCCGGTTTGACTGATTCCCCATTCGAAAGGGATGTACGACCAATCTTTCTGTGTATATACTACCGCTGTACAGTTACATGAAAACTTCGTTTCTACTGGCATACTTCAACGACCAAGCCATCATCATGCCAACCACCCCCGTCTGATTATTCGACGTGGCGGCGTGCGTGGAAGAAGTGGGTTCGGGAGCTCTCTGGGAGGTACCTTCATCTTCGTGTCCCCCGATCCAGCGGTGGAGATAGTCAAGGCAGAGGATGTTAACCTGTTTAGTAAATTCCGGGCCTGATTTTGGGAAGTGGTGACGAGCAACACTTTACTGAGCTCGTAGGATCCTCTAGTCCGCATAGCCGGAAGCTACGCACGAATAGGAAGGTGTTTTATTCTTGCCTTGAGAGTTCGGTGGTTCTTTCTGGGGTGGTTGAGCGAATGGTGGCCTTGTGCTCGGTATCTGATGAGAGTTCGAGGAGAGCAAGATCCTTGGATGCTCAAATCTACAGCATCTTGAGTCAATATTCTCGTCGACTGCCAGTGGGACTCCTACCATTGATGAAACATGTACAGTGATGTACGATATCGATGTTAGACGTTCTAGTACTATTCTGCGAATTGCAGTGAGATCGCAACCTGAAAACGCTCTCCCTCATATCAAGCCTTCTCCTTGGTAAGTCTAGCTTTCTGATAGCTCTTCTTCCAGTCAACGCGTCGATATCTTCTACTGGATCTACTGGAGCATTAACTCTGGTTGATGAAGTCGAGCTGAGATCGGGATGGGTGCCCATCCCAGACCATAGGTTCAGCGAGTCAACCAGCCGCAGACGGGTTCGGGAGATACCTCTGGTGAAGGTACCTACTGTTTGGAACCGTGGAGACATCGATGAATTATGTACGTACCAGTACCACGGAATCGTCCTCCTAATGTTCACCTTTAAATGTACTTGTCTCCCTCCCATTCCAGTATAAAGTACATCCGCAGTGTCAAAATCGTACCTCTATTATACATCGAGAAGTAGAGACGACATGACCATAGGGAGATACAGCTTAAATTCTAGAACGAGGGCCTGATAAATCCTCGCCCATGTAGAGATGAGATAGTAAGTACAGAGTGTATCCACTAGGTCCCCTGGGCCACCTTTTGACAGTAGCGTGAGTATCTGGGAGCTATGGAATAAATCACGGGAATCGTACCTTGTATCCGAAGGTATACGAACCAAAAGGGGTGCTTAACGCATTGGCAAGCAACGTATCTGACCCGTGGATGAGGATCGTTGAAGGTGGGAGCTACGAAACTGAGAAAGAGCGTTTAGAACCGAATTGTATCTCTCAAGGTCGAATAATACGTACTTGACGATTTTTCTGAGCTCTCCTCGCATCGCCCCACATCCACCCTCAGTAACCACCGCAACGGCCATGAGTCCAGCGTGCCTGGCCCTCCAGTCGAAATTGGCGAGCATGCCCAGTATATACTGGAAAGCGGGCCCTAAGACGACTTTTCCGCCCAGTGCATCAGAGAGTGGGTCGAGGGCTTGCTCGTACACGTAGGGATACGACTCGTCTATATCTTAACTATCGTTGAAAGGTTGAGGAGACGATCGGCGATCGGAACAAGGAGAAGAAGGACGTAGCTCACGTCTGTGTTTAGCCACTCGCGGAGAGATTCCTCCTCGTCTCTGTCTATCTCGACGTTGAGCTATCCCAAGCACTTGGATTCGCTTGGCTTGCATTGGCACCTATTGTGTCTTCTTCAGCAGATGGAACGAAAAAGGAGAGGGAGGGTAGACATACGTGGAACCGCCGCAGTCGCAAGTATTAGACCCATAATGAGTGGAGTACAAGGTGTGCGTCCAGTGGGCAAACATGGAGAGTTAATAGTGGCGTCGAGTAAAACGACTAACGCGAAGAGACGAGAGACTCACAGTAGCTATCATTGTTGGTGGGGCGTAGTCGCAGGATTCTAGGGAACGTTGTCAGGAAAGAACCTGCATATATACCATCCAGCCTTTAGTCCCAAACAAGCCAGGTCGTCCAAATGGTGTCCCTGAGGCCGGGACGTTGGATATGTAGGTCGACTGAGAGTGCTCAAGCGTGATAGAGTTCGGAAGATTGGAAAGCGCAAAGAAAGCTCGGCGGTCAGGTATGACGGTGCTAACGAGAAGGGGTGAGCAAGGTTCGCGTTCTGGAAGCGGTAAGGCGATGAGGAAGGTGCTAATTTGCTTTGCAAGGACGAATGTCAGCACATCAAGACGCAGGAAAGTCTCAGAAGAGACACAAAGTCGGAGAACAACACGTTTGCGGATACAGTCGACAAGTAGGTGAGAATAAGCGTCAAGTTGACTTGCAGGTTTCAGTGGGCGACGATCGCCCTAGTAGTGCCAATGCTGTAGTCGTAGACTCGCAGTCACATTCACTCGATAGCAAAGACAAGAAATAAAAGGCGTCCGTAGATTACGGGGGGCGATACTAAAGGGCGGGCGTGCTGTGCTTGCGGAACCAATCATCCTGCTGCTCAAAGGGGGTAAAGCTGGCGGGGATCTGCAACGGAGAGATGAAATGAGCGAAACTTTGAAAACATCTCAATATAGAGGGGGAAAAAAGAACCGACCCAAGTAGAGAGTATGCCTGCGATAAGCGCAGGGTCGTGGCGATCACTCGTTTTGAGCACCTTTGCTGGGCAGGCGTCAGATATATACGGCTCATACGTCCAGGTGATTTCCTTTGATTGCCAGTACTTGACCCCTTCACCTTGAGCGTCGAGTTGCATAGCCAGGAAGATCCAAGAGTGACCGTTAGTGACCGTTCCTCTGGTGAAGCGTTTGCTAAACTGGACATGAGTTGAGCAGGCGAAGTAAAAAGAGTGCCACGTACTCTAGATGTTTAGCGCAGGAAGCCATTTCGACGAGGGTCTGGGGAACGTTCTCCACAAGGTATGAGCCGACGCCAGCTTTAGCCACTGTAATGAAAAACGCGGCGTCTTGCCTAAGCCTGTTGTCACCGAGGCTAGGGGGTTTGGATAGATAATGGTCTATACGCACATTGAGCTCTCTGTCGTAGAAGGATATGAAGATTGCTTACAGCAGCCCTCGGGGGTCGTCACAAGGGCGGTATAGTCGATGATGCCAGACACTTTGTCTGCGCTAGACTTCTTGGGTCCAGCAGGGGGGCCGGGGCTCTCCAGCATGACTACGGCTTTCTGGCTGGGACCTAACATGTGCGTAACACGGTCAAGAATTGTGTCAATGCGTCTGCGAGATGAAGCTTCATTCTGGAGGGAAACTGTCTAGTCAGCATGTGTTAGATACGCGGACGCAGAAAACACACCACCTTCATATATGTGCTCTCCACATGTTCCAGCGCCAGGTACAAGTGCTCGTCCGACCAGAAGCCCGAAGATCCTAGCTGCCGGGTCTCGTCGATGCACGAACGTAGGTGATTGTCTTCATCGCGTAGATCCAGCCCTCCTCCGTAAAAGATACCTAGGCGTTCCAGACTTGAATCTTTGACAGCAGAGAAGGATAGCGTCTGTAACTCAGTTAGCAAGGTGGCACGGAGGAGCGACGGTGAGATGATTCATGAAGGACATACCATAGGGTCATTGAGTCGTGAGTCAAGTAGAGAAATCATCCTGTCTAGCTTCTCCACGAACACTGCGTCACTCTCCAGAATCGAATCTACTACGACAGTGCCTGGTTCAGCTTCACTTGGCGTTGCAGGATGATCCTGGATGACAATGTTTTCTTTCAGTGTTTTTAAACATTTCAAAGCCTCTAACATTTCAAGACTACTAATGTCTGAAATTCTCTGGGTATGTCTCTGGCGTTTGGCTGGACAAGTGGTGGGCTCGAGAGACATAGTGATATGATTCTAGTGACGACCACGGTCACGCGTTCCTCCCGTTCTCCTCCCCCCAACATCGACGTCGACGATGATTCAGATGAAACTGCTGAGCCACACCAAGACTTTCGTTCTTCCTCATCCAGTACGCTGAATCCAATCAACTGATAGAATAATAACGAGCAAGGACTGGCATCTGCTTGGACACCAGTCGTTCACAATCCCTCCTTCCGTCACAGATCCCCTGTTCCATCTCCCTGGAGATCCCAGTGTCGATCTATCTGTTCTCTCGAGCTGTTCCACCACGGTGAGTGTTCATTATTGTGAAAGCTTAGCTTCTAAGCGAAATCAAATCTAACTCTCGGTTTATGCTCAGAAAAGATCAACCTACTCTCATATCGTTATCGTAAGACTTGGAGGAATGCGTGCGTATTGATCATATGTGCGCTGGACTGACCAGTTCTTAGT
The DNA here is from genome assembly GCA_002718315.1 of Agaricales sp. HM26-F1. Lineage (NCBI taxonomy): Eukaryota > Fungi > Basidiomycota > Agaricomycetes > Agaricales > Agaricales sp. HM26-F1. Next base: position 110,965 of record NIBX01000124.1, read on the forward strand.
CAAGCACAACGCCATCTCCAAGTCCTGTCTCAAAGAGTCGAGTAAGTCGTTGATTGTGAACTTTGACGACTATTAGAACTCATATATGCGCTCCCAAGTCTACTGCTGCTCTATCCTGTTGGACGGAACGTCAAGAAGAGGTGTCGCTCATAGGCTTTGCGAATACGGCACGCAAGTTATCTGATGGAACGGAGCGATGGGAGGGTAGAGCTTCTGCAATCGTGATGTGCGGTGGAATACCAGTCGTGCCGGTGTGTTTAGCTCTCTGTTATTCGCCACTCATAGAAAATGCTGACGACTCTGTACGTGCGTAGATACCTTCTTCAGATGCTCTCCACCTTCTCCCTTTCATCCCTTTTATCCAATGAGCCTCTCATCACTTCCCACGGAAATCCCCTCAATCTCGAAAGCGGCCATGTCGAGTACTCAGGAAGGTTAGTCGCTTACTCCTCTGAAAATTGGACCCGTGAAGTCTCAAAGCCGACTTTGCAGTGAGAGTCGTACCCCATTGGATCATTGGTACAAGAAATCCAAGTAAGAACTATGCACTCTCGCGTGTCCATGTCAACCCTCGCCGACACTGCTTCAGATTGTTCCTCCCACGAGCCAGTGTCGTATCGCTTCTCCTCTTCCACTGTCCACCACTTCACGTCCCATCCAATCTGCTTCTCGTCGACAATACAACACATATCTCTCCCCTTTACCCCCACAACAAGCCTTCAAGCCTCTCCGAATCGACCTCAAGCTACATCTCCTTATATGCGCACAAAACAACGCATTCAACCCCTACCCATAAATCGTCAACCATCCAGTGCCACCTCGTCAGCCCAGGATCTCCGGCACTCAGCTCCCTTGTTAAGCTCGAGGAGGACTGGTCTCCTTGACGTTTCTGGCTCGCCTTCTCCCAGAAGGATACTCCATATCTCCGGCTTTGGGACGAGACTACCAAGCCGTGTTAGTTCTAGACCGGGAAGCAGAGATACGGAGAGTAATATGAACTTGAATCCCGAGCTAGAGAATCTCGGGGCGTTCTTTCGCTCGACGTTGAAAGTAAGTTGCGATGCAGATTCTTCATTCGTTACTTACCTGGTCGATTCTCTAGGAGAACGACGAGAAGACGGCGGTGTATATTAAAGAGGCAAGAAAGTCCAGCGAGGTCTGCCTGCCTTGGGCCCCTCTCCGAACATCGATCTATACACCCTTGCGACCACAAGATCTCTACTGCTCTATCCTATTCTCCATGCGATCGTTGGGCTCATTCCCGCTACGAGGGGGTTCCTCGGATCAACCATCCACACATATTCCCTTTACTGTACTGCATTATCACGATCTATCTGTATACGTATTCTACAAATGAGGGTATACTCGTGTCGAACTGATACCTGATATCCTATTACTTCTCTTTGTTCCCTTGACCTCCACCGCCCCCCGCGCCAGCCTGGAACGACGCTATCATCTCCTTGAAGCGATTCGCAAACGCCTCTGCTGCATTAGGTCCGTAGATCAAACCTAGATTGGCAGCGCTCTCATCACCGGCAACTTTCGCGCGCACCACCATCTTCGTCTTGTAAGAATCCAAAACGTCGGAGAGGACCTTCTCGTTGGTGGTATCGTCGTCTGAACCTATTTTGGAATATACATAAGAATTTACTAGCTCATTCGCGAATGAGGAGGTAAAGGAACGTAATGCTTACGGGAGGAAACGTAGGACGAAATCGCAGCCGCCAGGTCTGCTGCGTCTGCCATCGCGAGGTTGACACCTTCTCCTGCGTAGGGAGACATGACATGTGCTGCGTCTCCGAGTAGAGAGACGCCTAGCTTGGATCCGTAGTCGTACTGGTCTGTCGGGATCGCATGGATCTCGCGGAGATCACTATGAATCATATACAAGTCAGAAAGAATACGGGAAGGAGAAAAAGATATGGGCTTACATGTTGGTGGGGTCCGCAGCTCTGACAAACTCAACTACCTTCTCGTCGTAGTCCTCGAACAGAGTTGCGATCCTCTTCTTTAGTTCCTCGCCGTCTGAACACTTGGCGAACTGGTCTGCCATGATCCAGTTCTCATGCTCGGTCCATAGAGATGCGTAAACTCTCATGATGCCTTTGGCGTTCCATTGAGTGGTGATAGTTTTGTGAGCACCCGCGAACATCGCGGTACCACGGCCTGCGAGAGCTGAGAGATCTGGCCGGGAGGTGTCGATGGAAGGGATAGTGAGGTCAAACATGGAGACGCCTGTGTATAGGGGTTTGATGTCCGTCAAGAAGCGTCGTACTTTGGACCAGGCGCCGTCTGCGCCGATGATGATATCTGCTTGGGCCGTCTCGTTGGGTGGAGAAGAGAAATGGAGAGTGTAAGACGGGGAAGAAGACGAGATGGAGGAGAGGCGGTGGTTCCACTTGATAGAGGCAGAGTCGATGGAAGAGAGTAGAATGCCTCTCAGCTCATGTCTAGAACGAGAGGTCAGTACGCAATGGAAGGTAGAAAATGAAGGAGGAGCTTGCCTATCGATCTCAGGTCGTTGGTTGGGTTGATCACCTCCATTTGAATGGGAGAACTTGAGCTCCCCAGTAGCTCCGTCATAAATCCTGAGCTCATCCTCCTGATCTCTAGCAAGTCTCTTGAACTCGTCTAGCAGCCCAGCTCTATCGAGACCGTACTGCCCTCCCTCTGGGTGAAGGTCTAGACTGCCACCTTGTCGACGCGAATTGGGGGAGACGTCGCTCTCGTACACTGTGATGATCGCTTGAGTAGGGGTCGTGGAAAGTTGCAGAATGCGTGCAAGAGTCAAGCCACCAGGCCCTCCTCCCATGATAGCAATGCTAACAGGAGATAGGTTGTTTTCTGGCTTAGAGGTCGACATGGAAGTGAGTAAATGAGAGGTGATGGTATTCTTCGTCGACGCGATGGTTCTTTATATCCTCCCCAGGGACGGTATACGTGTAGGTTCGGTATGACTAGCTGGATCAAATCTTCATGGATGTATTCGTAGGACACGGTCTATAGGTGATACGCAGCAAGTGTATTGACTTGAGGAGTCAAAGCCGGCAAAGGACTACGCAACCGTTCGGCGTGAGTTGTCAGTCCAGGAAGGTCAGACCCGGAAGGAGGGGGTGATGGACAGCCACCAACGTCGTACTTCCTCTAGACGGCCATCTTCTACGAATTCATTTGTTATACCTCCAGTCATCGCATTCTAGTGTCTTTTTGTGGCCCTTTTCGCTGGACCTGGGAGAGAGTCTAAATATCCAATACTTACTTGCTGCTCTCGTCGAAGTTCTTGATCAACCAACTCATGGGTCCATCGGTTTCCATCAGTATCGTGGGTAGAGAGCCCCGGCCTTGAAGCTCAACACCGTCCTTGCTAGCCTCTGCTGTCGATGAAGAACAGTGCACTCGTCTCGTAACTCGAAGAGCAACGGTCATAATGGCAATCGCAAAGTCCAGAGGTTACCGTTTAGCGAAGACTGGGGAGGTTCCGTCGGCGTTGCAGCGTGTCGAGGTAAGCACTTCGTCGTCATCAATCGTATCGTACTGATTGAACATGGCTCAACAGCGCTCTATATCTGGGCCGAGCAGCCCCGTCAGTAATATTCTCTGACATCCGCTTCACCACTCACAGAAATAGACAAGAAGACAACCGACATCCAAACTACCCAGAGCTACAATATACTTTTAGCCATACACCAGACACGTCAAGCCTCAGCGTTCGGAGCTCATACAGAGGGTCGGCAGGAATCTAGTGGCTCCTATCGAGGATTGTGTGGTACAAGGTCCTCGACCCTGGGTACGCAAGGTGTCGTAACATGCTCAGTGGTAACCCTGTGGTATGCTTCTTTCTGGGTGCATTTACCTTCCTTGACTAACTGGCTGTTACGCGTTCATAGGGTTTCAAGGGCCTTCTACCGACTGCGTCCAACACGATACTGCTCCACTCAAGGACGACAAAGGTACTTTCACCGTCTCGCAATTGGCCAACGTCACCCGTGCTCACCCGTCTGTCGACGTGCAACCCACGGGCGTTGACGGTGCAAGGTGGGACGTACCCATACGACTTCACGCCAGTTATAGTCCCCGTCTATTTCATATCATGGCGGCACTCGATTCCATGATCCTGGTGACCACGAACGGTTCTCCTTTTCGAGCGCATCTGTGAGCTATCTTTCTCTCTCTCCAGGGCCAAGAGCACTTTCTATTCTACACCACTCTGATGCAGCTTATAGTAACAGGGAATGATGTGAGCCCCGAGTCCTATCTGCCGTCTAATTCGTCTCGTTCTGGTCACGGTGGGTTATCTCTTTTGCGAACACGGGCGATTTCAGCCACAATCCTCCTCACTAGCTATCACCCTTCCGACCTCATCTCGCCCCAGCACGCTATAATACACGGGAAACTGGCATGTGAATGACATCCTATTAAAGCTGTACAGATTCCCAAGCAAACTCAATCGCGTGCGACTCGTGTTACTCTTCCCTCGTCCCCAGTCACAACTCTAATCTTCTCACAACACGATCCGGACCTGATCCAACTCGATACACCAACTTTGTATCTTATCATGCTCCCATCTTCTCGATATATCTTTCCTCTTTGAGGCCTGGTTTAAACCAGTCTTCAGTTCCCTAGGCTGGCACGCCTCTGCGAGTAACAGGTCTGAAACATGAGGCCCGCGCAATGTGAGTCGATACGCTCTGGCGATGGGCTAAATTCGGAGACACGTCCCACTATCCTAGTGACGGAAACTGTCGTACTCAGGAAAATTACATCGCTCTTAGCCGCCTTGACAAGATCCCTAAGTGACTCGAGTCGCTGGGTCTATTCTTTGGCGTGATAGCCAGTTGTCCGTTAGACCTGATAACCTATCTTTGACACAGCGCTTGTTATTAGGAAGGAGACGAGAGGAATAAGAGTTTCAGCGAGAGCGAGTGTGAAGACGAATCACTCTACGTTGGTAATGTTTTCACAAACTCAGGGACCACTAGTTTTCCTACCGTCACTCAGCGATCTCACGCCTCGCACCCTATTCGTCCTTCGTCCACCATCGTGGAGCCCTCCCTTGCCCAAACTGATCCTCCAAGATTATCAAAACGTGCGTCTGCAAGCTGCGGATTGATACTGAAAAGTGTATTCTCTATCGATCTTGTCCCAGGGGCATGGCAGATACCCATGAACATTACCCGGTACACGAGGTAATGGCCCTGTCTCTTGCCTCGCCCTTGATCCTGTCACAACACGAGTCTATCCGTATAAAAACCACCTCTCTGTCTGCATACCCACAACCCAAATCTAATCGTGTTCTAAACATTCCCTGTCAGTCAATATGTCAGCCGCCCCAAACCCTTTTTACATCCTTGTATCCACTCCCACATCCATTGCTACTCTGAAATTCATACCTCCGACATCCGACTCAGCTGCATCCCTCAAAGAAACAAGCCGTCTCCAACCATTTCGCGGTATCACTATCAGATCCACCCGCCTAACCATTCGTCCTTATGAAGATGGCGACGAACTGTTCTACGTTTACGTTGGATCGCAGACTGATGATGAACATGGACTAGCAACAGTACTTCTCTATAATCGGAATGGGAGAGGAACGATGGAAGCGATAGAGGATTTCGGGGTTGATGCGCCGACTGATATGACGATGGATGAAGAGGGGAGAACGATTTTCGTCTCCGGATCTGGTGTAGGTTCTATCATCGTTCTCGCTTGAGCTTGAGCTGACCGATGTCTTGTATGTGTGCAGTCTAAGGGGGCGTCAGTCGCGGCGATATGCGTCAGTAAGAAACCGCCATACCTCATATGCACCCAGTCTGGACCAGACTGCGACTGTGACAATAAGAGCGTCGCGCAGGCTCCCCTTCACAGCGAGTCGGATTCGCCCTCGTCCACCGAACACTCCTTGCCTCCTCTCGATCGCTCGGTATCCATTCTAAGTGGACGGTCCGACTGTAAGCCTGGTACTATGATCCTTGGTCCTTCCTCCAACGCCAGACAGGTTCTTTTCGTCACTGAGACGCAAGAACTGCTCGTCGTGGACAGTGGAGCCGATAAGATCTGGCGATACACAAGATCCAATCCCCCTCCTTCCTCAATTTCTTGGGTATTGTCCTCCAGGACCCTAGCATCCGACACATCCCCTCCTCCGATCAAAAACTGGACTGCCGTCTGTCCACCACTCTCTTTCCCATCCGGTAGCGGCCCCTGCAGAGCAGCGTACGACCCCCGCAACCAGCGCCTTTTTACCATCCTCGAGACCACCTCGCAACTGGCTGTGGGTCCTTATCCAGGTGGAGGGGGTCCGAGCGGCTGTGCCCCTATACTACCCGGGTCTCAGCCCACTACTATCATCGTACCTTCGTCTCAGGATCGCTCCTTCACCTCGTCGAGCACTGACGTGTATGTGGCCAATATAAGGAATGGCGGTGGGCCGGCTACGGATATGATCACGTACTTCCGATACACTCCAGACAGCTTTCAGCCCAGTGATAGTACGAATCGGGACACTGGACTTCGCGGTTTGCGGGCGGTCGCCTCGTTTGGAAGTGGGGACGAGTATGCAGTTGTGGGTGGGTATGACTGTGGAGTTGTCAAAGTTTTCAGGAGGAATGGGGAAGGTAAGACGATCGGTGATGAGCTTGCGTCACTGCAGGTCGGCAGCCCGATGGGTTTTCTAGTGCTTCCCCTGTCGGTGGATGGATCTAAGGAAACGAGGAGGTCAAACCAAGGTAAGAACTGATATCGTCTCTTGCATATGCTAGCGTAGATAATGTGTTAGCGAGGTGTAATTGTGTACATAGTATAGTCGTTCTCGAATCTCACGTTTGATAGCTATTCCAAAAATGTTCAATCCATAGTTTTTTGCCTTCATCGGTTACTATAAGGCGCAGCGTATCGTACCTTGTGAGTTCTCCTTCACACGTGCACTCTGTTGACCTTCGTGTGTCGTTGGGCCATGTATCGTCGTCCAAAAATATGTATGTAGATCGACATCTAAGCTACACAAGCCCCACCAAGGACTGAGAAAGCACTGATAGACTTCAGAGTTGTTCAAGAGTTTCTTCGCGATGCCTACTTGTTCATCTAGTTTGAATCATTCTTGGTACTTGAGGCTTGAGGGGTCGGCCAGAGAGGGATAGCGAGAGGCGAGAAAATAAAGAAAGCGGGAGAGTCGGTAAGTACGGCGCCGAAAGCGACCATGGTTATCGTCTATTCATTGTTTATTGTACATCAAATAGAGACACTCGAAAAGGTCGTTTGGAGAGACGCGCACTGGGGCCGAAATTGACGACTTCCCTACGAGCCAGTGAGACAGATATAGAGCACTACGAGTTATAGATAGATGAAGAGGCCGTCCATAGTAGAAGATTAGGCATAACTATAGCCATGACGGTCGAGAGTCTGAGCAAACATACACATTGTCTACGCCGTTTGGAAGTTACTCCAGAGAGAACACAGAATAGGCAAGAAACTTAAGGAAGCCAAGAGTGTCAGCGTCGTCACTCCCATAGCCTCCCATAGCCCTTGTAGAGATCGTCCGAGTAATGTCAGTACGTCGCCGTAGGAGGACAGTGGTGCCTATCTCTGGCACCTAACACTTGTTTGGCTTGATGCTTTTTCGGAATCGCAGGAGTATAGGCTGTCCAGTGAATAGATTCTTTTCAATCTAAGGCAGTAGACATAAGAAGATATATACCCATAGAGTGCATTCGAATTGTCAAGAGGACGAAGATGGATGATGAGGAGAACTCGAGGCGTGCAGGTAGCTCGCGGATGACGGCCAGACGTCCGCGTCAATGTTTGATTGTCGCCTCCGAGATTGTGTCAGCCATCTACAGGAACACCTCACAAGCGCAAACGATGTACACAACCAGTTCCAGCCTTGACATCTCATCGTCGTCCTCCCCGTTCCTTTCATATTCATATTCATAGCTTATACGACCAGAAGACCAACGTAGACTAATCATCAGCATTGAAATCCGAATGTTTCACCGTCATTTAACAACCCTCATCTCTCTCGCCACTCTCAGCGCGCATTCCGTTCTTTCTTCTCCTCTCGAAGCCCGGGGAATCTCAATCGTTGATTTGGGATATGCGAAATGTCAGGCAGATAAGAACGTTCTGACTGGAATTACCAGTTTCTTGAGAGTGAGATACGTTGTGGTACTTGTTGGTTAGTATCTCTATCTTTTTTTGTATTACCAACCTCAACGCAACTGACGCGTTTCTTCCTTCTTGCCAGGCGACTTCCGCTGCAAAGCCCCACAGTCCCCGCCAACGACCTCGGGCGTCCAGAAGGCCAACTCTCAGCCGACACAATGTTATCAAAGACCCCAGGGCTCGGCTTCCAAAGCTCAGTCGTTCGCTACCAGGGAAGTCGACGTGGAATTGGACGAGAGATCGTCAGGCTCGACAGAGGATTGTTTGTTTCTCAAGTACGTCCTCTAACTTCTGCACTGGGTGTTCAGATAAGGATACTGACCTGAGAATGGTTTAGTGTTCACGTTTCAAGCGACGTCGATGCCAGCAAACAACTCCCCGTTATCGTCTGGTTCCATGGTGGAGGGTAACTTCGCTCTTCCATCCCTTCTTCGGAACCTTCTCTCATCCACCTCATCACACAGCTACGTATCAGGCTCTGCATTCCTCTATGATGGAGGGAAACTCGTCACAGGTGCAAATGGGCAAGTCGTCACGGTTGTCGTCAGTATCGTCTTGGGTTGTTCGGTACGCATCTTCTGTCTCAATTCACACGCCCAACATAGGGGGTACTACCGTTTGGACGAACGCTGACGCCCTCCATCTGTTGTAGGATTCCTCGCTGAAAAAGAAATCAAGGAGGGTGGAGATCTGAACGCTGGCCTACGTGTGTCGTCTCTCCCTACTGCCTCTACTCGTCGGCTCGCCGAACTAATTATTACATCTTCCGGTTCCTCTAGTCGATCAAGAGTTCGCACTCAAATGGGTTCAGGCAAACGTGCGCTCTTTTCCTCCTCTTTGGTCCTTGGGACATGCTTGCTCACGGTTTGGCTTGCAGATCGCCAAGTTCAGTAGAGACCCATCCAAAGTGATCATCTGGGGTCAATCAGCTGGTACGTATTTCTTTTTCGTACCATCCAGCCTCTCCTTGTACTGATCCGATACCACGACCAGGCAGCGACTCGGTCCTTCAACACGTCGTAGCGCACGGTGGCCAAAGCTCCTCTCCACTCTTCCGTTCGGCGATCACCTCGTCGTCATACGTGCCTCAGTATCCCTATGACCATGAGGTGCCAGAGGGTCTTTTAGTAAGATTGTCGAGAGCGTAGGGTAAATAATCTCCCTGCCCTGTCCTGTCTTCATCTCGTCTCCTCTATCCATTACACACTCGATAACTCACGCCCTTTTTTCTCCCCTGTTTTTCGCAGATGCACACAAGAATGTGACCAACTCGCCTGTCTTCGTGCCGCCGATATCTCGAAACTGGACAAAGCCAACAGTGATATTAACGGAGCTGGGTTCAAGGGTACCTACGTTTTCGTGCCCGTCATCGACCGGAGTTTCGTCCAAGAGAGAGTATGGGGAGTGCATTGAGCGGCAGAAAGGCGAATGAGGTCAGTACCTTACTTGAACAGCGCTCTTGAACATTCTTGTACTGACTCTCGGCCATAGGACGTTCTCCTCTCCATCGTGAATGACGCTGAAGGCTTGATCTTCGTCGACCCTTTGACCGTCTACGGCTCAGCGGATTACGCGAAGCAGTTGTATCCCACTCCTGTCCAGCATCTATGGTTGCCAACGAAGACGGTGCTGCAGGGAACGCGTCGCGAGATGGCCGAGATAGGAGCGATGCTGTCCATGATAAGGAGGGGAAGGGCACAGGTTGAGATAGCCCTAAACCCAACGCGTCTGTAAGCTGGAAAGGGTAGGCCTAGGGCGTTTGGATGGTGCCGGAAAGGAGTCAGCTTGCTAAGGGCATAGAGATAAGCCAGGTTCGTTTGTTTTGTTTTTCTCGACTACCTGGCTTAGTACTGAACACGAATGCAGTTGGCGCAAGACGTTGCCTTTCCCACCAAGTTTCTCGTCAACTCTCTCAGCGATTGCCTCAATCAGGCTCTTCCCACCGTACCTGAGTCCAACCAGGCGCACTCCCCAGTTTCGGCCACTTCAACGACCCTTGTTGGTGTGCACTCAATCGTCTAGGAACACCAGCGCTCCTTAGCTCTCCCAGCTCTCTACCACCCTTTCGTCATGCTCGTTGCTCATCCTTATCCTCAAACCTCGCAACAGCTCCCTGATGCGAAGGTCGAGCATCAGCCGTGTGCTCGGCCTATGGACGAGTTCGGGTTCAATGATCCAGGAGCAGAAGCCACTATACAGTCACCTCGCGACCGTGATCTATCTCCCCAAAACTCGTCTCAAACGCTGTCGTCTCCAATCGACTCTGTTCTCTCTTTCAGCTCCGTACACTCTACGCTGTCGCGTACCTCGATGAACTCGAGCTCTCCTATACCACCGTCAACGGGACCACCACAGACGAAAGCGCCTCCACAGCCCTACGTGAGTCAGTCGAGAAGCAGCTCAAGCCTGATGAGCCTGGCGACGTCTGTCGTCGAGGAGTTTGGAAAATCGTTTCCTCATCAAGCTTCAGTTTAAGCCTGAGTCAAATTAATGTCAAAGCTCTGGGGCCTACCGAAGAAAACGATTTGAACGTGCTGGGCGGCGGTAAAGGTGTATTGAGGACTAAGGTTCGGACAGTTTTGGCTGGTTTCCTATACTTCACACTATCACTATCCTCTATTTGCCTTCGCTCACATCACCATCCTTCGTCATTATCAATGCTCAATCACTGCTCTTTATGAAGCAATACGCAATGCTGTTTTCTGCCCTGTCCTCGTCACCCCGCCATATCTTAGAGTACACCATTTTTGTTTGGGGGGTTATAGGCAAATTTATTCGAACGAACCAGCAGGGGGAACAAAAGTTCACCCTGACCCAAAAACCCTACGACCCACCAAAGAATACCCTCCACCCTACCACCCTCCACCAGGCAACCAACCCCCCTACGTATACCTGCCACCCATCCACCCTACCACCCTTGGGTAAACACCCCTGGAGCTTCACACACGCCTGATTCATACGACCTTCTCCCCTAGAACTCTCGGTAACAGCAATATAATACTTATTTACTACATACTCGTAATATAAAGCGAATGTACAAAACGCCCGGAATGAGCCTCAAAACTGAGGTGTCGCGACTGAGCTTAGAGGACCACCCACCTGTGTTTGTAAATGAACGCGACTCAGTCGCTACTCTACCTAAGGTGGGTGGTTGCGTGGGGCGAGTAGCCGTGTGGTGCGCGACTGAGTCGTCACACGGACTGGGTGTGGAGACCCCACATAGGTGGTGAGACGACTCACCCTATGTTCTGTGTTACGACTGGTCCCCTAGACTCGTAGGGGATTATCGAGCTGGGCCCAGTCGTAACCCAACTCATGCGGTATCCGTCCGAGGGGTTAGGGGGGTGGTGCGACGAACGAGTAGCCGAGCGAAGCGAGGCTGCGAGTGAGGAGCGGGTTAAGGACGAAACGAGGCAACAGGGTGCTAGGGAAAACCTAGCAGCCAGATCCTGTTTCGTATTTATACTCTTCAGGCCTGGTTTCTTATTTTAGATTGTGACAATCCGGATCGAGTCCGGACCACCCAGCCGCATGTAAAATGAATGAACAGCTGTGAGGACGTGCTTGGCGCGAGAGCGCCGAGACGAAAAGAGACAAAAGAAAGACTCACCATTGGCTGAGCTGTGGGAAACAGCCCAAGCTGTGGGACAAAAACGATCAGCAGACAAGGACCTGAGGACAGGTGGACGTACCTGTGCTCGGCAGCGACGGACCGGCGGACCGGCTCGAGGCAACGCCGAGGTCCCCGACGGAACCCTCTTAAAACCCTGCTACAATGATCCGATCAAGCCGTGATCGGATCAAGGGCCGAAGAACACGTGGACGACCGAGATGACCGAAGGGGGTTAGGGGGGTGGTGCGACGAACGAGGCAGCGAGCGAAGCGAGGTGCCGAGTGAGGAGCGGGTTAGAGACGAAACGAGGCAACAGGGTGCTAGGGAAAACCTAGCAGCCAGATCCTGTTTCGTATTTATACTCTTCAGGCCTGGTTTCTTATTTTAGAATGTGACAATCCGGATCGAGTCCGGACCACCCAGCTGCATTGTAAATGAATGAACAGCTGTGAGAGCATGCTTGGCGCGAGAGCGCCGAGACGAAAAGAGACAAAAGAAAGACTCACCATTGGCTGGCATGCGAACAGCAGACCAAGAGGGGGTTAGGGGGGTGGTGCGACGACGAAGGGCCGAGCGAAGCGAGGACCTGAGGAGGAGCGGGTTAGAAACAGACAACAGGGTGCTGGATTAACCAGCAACCAAGGACCTGTTTCGTATAAATACTCATCAGGCCTGTTTCTTAACTTAGAAGTGAGATTATTCTCCGGGTTAGGGGAAACCCTGGAGCGCTACCAGCCGCATAATTCTATTGATTCAGCTGTGAGACGTGCAGATGGCGCAATGCGCCAAGACGACAAAGACGAAAGAACGACTCACCATTGGACAGCGAGGGCGAAGCCCGAGCGAAAACAATCCTAGGTAAAACCGAAGTTCAGCAAACAGACACCTGAGGAGAGGGGTTAGGGGGGTTAGGGGGGGTGGTGCGACGACGAAGGTGCGAGCGAAGCGAGTACCTGAGGAGGAGCGGGTTAAGCAGGGTTAGGGGAAACTGGGCAACAGGGCGTTGGGAAAAACCCAACAGCCATGGTCCTGTTTCGTATTTATACTCTTCAGGCCAAGTTTCTAAGATTAGATTGTGACAATCCGGATCGAGTCCGGACCACCCAGCTGCAGTGCAAATGAATGAACAGCTGTGAGAACGTGCTTGGCGCGAGAGCGCCGAGACGAAAAGAGACAAAAGAA
>NIBX01000125.1:0-128122 GCA_002718315.1 Agaricales sp. HM26-F1
GCATTCTCAGTCAGCAAGGACTGGGAACTTAGTAAGCTGTGGAAGGAAACTGTGGAAGGGTGGAAGGAAACTGTGGAAGGGTGGAAGGAAACTAAGGAGAAAGACAAGGAAAGAAATGGGAATATAGTAGGGGTCAGAGCGGGACTTGAACACACGACTGTCTGCGAGTGTCTGATTGCAAGTCGGAGATCCTGACCGAGGGTTCGTTTCCGGAACCCGCATTAATTGCGACATCGGTTCTGGTGTTCGGGATTCTTGGTGAGCGTATTCTTCGTTCGAAGAACTACCTCGGTTCTCGGTTATCGGTTCAGGGTTCACAGGTTTTTTCGAAGGTTTTCGGTTCATCTTCTTTTTGAAAGTATCATGGTTTCCTACAGAAAATTCAGTAACTAATACAGGTTCGGATTCACGTACAGTCTCGGTACATTCTTCAATCGGAAGCGTAGCAAAGCGATTATGTTTTTGGGTTTTTTGAATTAAAGGTGATGATGGAACGAGAACTTTTGGTGGAAGAGACACTAGACCTGTGTTTTCTAGGCCTCCTCGGGAAAAGACTGTTTGGCTTCTTTGCCAGCCTTGATCGTCATCCGGAGTATCGCTAACTCCTTTTCTAGTTCCTTGGCTCGTCCTTCATAGTCCTGGTCCATTTGTCTTATGACAGCAGGTTGTGCTTCTGGACAATCTTTTCCAATGTGTCCCCACTTCTTACACTTGAAGCAGAGTCCTTTCTTCCTCATTTCATCGATGTTCATCGGCTGACCGGTTCCTGTAAAGGTAGTTCCAGTAGCAGTCTTCTTGGCACTCCAAGTTGGCGCAGACTGAGACGATGATTCGGTCTTGGGAGTATTGTTCGTGGAAGGTTTGGATGAAGTGGATGAATTCTTGTTTCGGTTGGAACTGTTCGTGACCTTAGAGGATAAGGCCTCTCTTTCCTTCTTCATTTCCTGAGCGAATCTCCATGCTCGATCGTATTGGACTGCTGCTTCTTTGTATTCGGCCCATGTGGCTGGAGGTTTCCGATCCTCAAGGATCTTCATCACCAATCTTTCCGTCATGTTTCGTTTGGCAATGTCCATGACAGCCAGATCCTCTAGCTTGGAAATGCTTTTCAATAGTTCCACTTTCTGGAAATATTGTTCGGCTGTCATTTCGCGGTCTTGTTTCAATAAATGCAACCTTTGAATCGCATTATCGACCTCGTGTCTGTCCTTGAATTGGTCCTCCACCTTGGTCCAAAAATCTTTCCAATCCTGGTCTTCATAGGAAACTCGGGCCGCTTTCTTTGCCTTTCGATCGATTAGATAGGCTCTTGCCCAATCTGCCGCTGTCCCCGTCTTGAACAGGGATAGTGCGTAAAGAATCCTATGGGTGGACTCTGTGGGTTTGTAATGCAGTGGGGCAGCCTCGAACACATTGTTGAGCTGCATCTCGAAGTCTCGAAGTTTTTCTGGTGTTCCATCAAAAGGATCGGGATTGGGAATATCCTTGGGTTTCTCTTTGGGTAACTGAGCCGTTTGTTGCATGTTTTGTACTTGAGTGGTGAGGGAATAGATGGCCGCCATAAGCGTGTCCATGTTAAGGGGAGTCGTCATGGCGAGTTTGCTGATGCCTTGGGTTATCTGTTCGATTTCTTTGTCAATAGGGGAAAGTTCGAATTCGGGCCAATCTTCGGGTTCAGATTCGGAGAGTTCGTGTTCTTCAGAAAGGGGTAACGGTAAAAACTGGGGAGAAAAGTAATGCGCAAACAACGGGAAATGGGGTCGAGGCTCTCCTGGATTGTTGGCCGTTTTGATAACGAACCTAAATCCACTAGAGGATCGTTACAGGTTTTACAGGATAGAAAAGGAAGTACAATTTTTCGTAGAAAGAAAGGTTAACAAATCTTCAATCAGTATCAGTCAAGTCGTATTGGTGTCGACCGTCGATGCCTGCAACAAAGGCTTCGATGTCTTCAGGCTCGGGATGCCACGGATCGGCGTTTCTGTTCACAACGTATCCCTGTACGTCGTCGTCTACGTTAATAGCGTCGTCGGCTCTATCTCCTGAAGTGCAAAGGGTTTGAACTACGATTTGTGTTTCGTGGTCCACCTGGTTTAACCCAATACGAGGGATATGGGGATAGTCACTTGGTCGGATAGGAGGAGGTTCAAGTTCGTTGTCGTCAACTACTTCAGGTGATCTTCTGTTCGTAGAAGGAAGGTCTGCAAGGATAGGGAGAGTAGGGTGTCCTACAATCGATCTTCTGTAAGGTGGGATAATTCGAGGTCTCTCCGAACTGTCGTAGTTAGGAGGTTGTGAAGTAGACTCTGGTCGTGATGAGGCAGTAGTAAAGGGTGCAGAGCTTGTCGGTGATGATTGAGCACTACGATGTGGAGTAGGGAATACGTTAGGGATGGTCGCCCTTCTTCGATTCCAAGCTGATCTTTGTCTGGGTGGTAAGGTTGTGGTAGGGTTACTAGGGTCTTCTCCAAACACCGTTGCCGCTGCAGGTGTAGGTCTTCTTCTAGAAGGTCGGGGTTTGTCGGGTCGGGGTTTGTCGGGTCGGTTCGGTGGAACGATGTGATCTCGGATTGCTTTGGGTTGGTATACGTATACTCCTGGTACTTGCAACCTAGGAATATGTGTCCTACCAATTTCTCCAGTTACGATGTCTTCGAATAGGTAGTACCCTGGTCCTTGGGTTCCTTCTACTCTTTCTAGGATATGGATGACCGCTGAGGTCCTCAAGATCCTGGCACAAAAGGTGGCTACTGCCCAATACAAGTAAATGGCAACCACACGGATAGGGGTGAAGTTTATCGGCACTAAGATCGGCGGGACTTAGCTTGGAGCTTGAGATTATATCAGGATCGAGACTGAGCTCACTCGTGAAGAGATGAAGTCGGGCCGATCTGATATCGCTCTGAGAGTGAAGTAGAGAATAAGATGCTCGATAGATGAGAATCTCAAGCTGAGGCTTGAGGGTCGTACGGTACACAGTCTATATACATTATCTACAGCGCACAGACCATGGTGACAGTCACCTATAAGTCACGAGAAGCGTGACGTCCATATCTAGAAGAGTCTTTCCATAAAGGGGTTGATCGGGAGATCAACCGGAACAATCCGGACCATGTCCTTATAAGGAAAATAAAAGACACGTTCATGACACGACCCCCCGTTCCCACTCTTGTCAGCCTGAAGATCCTGGCGCACAGGACTGTCTCCACCCTTCGTTTTGTGTTCGTTCTTGCCCATTGCAGCCTTTATATTGATTTTTCCTCTTTCTCCCTTCGTAAGTATGTCCAGATGAACGGTTGGAAGCCCCAATTGGAAGCTGAGAAGTAGTATAAAGCAGAGAAATAGTAGAGTAGACGAATAGCATATTTTCAAATATCAGATGATGGAAGTGAAGGATGATGTATGTAAGATAGAAATGGTGCGTTTGACGCGTTACTAGCACGTATCGGTTCACCCAGGCGATGCTAACCAAAACTGAGCTGGACTAGGTAGCAGATTGATGAAGAATCATGTGACCGCGTTTTCCCACTGATGTTACCATCACGTGCGCCTTTGCTACCACCTTTTCAATGAATTCGTCTGTCTACAAAACCTCCTGCAGTGCGGTTCTCCAGGCAAAAGGATAGGTCAAAATCCCTGAGCTGGCTGCTAAGGTCCACTAATATCGCATATTATTCCAACTGCACCGGTTGCGCGAAACCTGCGTTGCTCCTCTTCAGAGCCGCTCTAAGATCCTATTTGCTTCTTGACCTGTCGTTTAGCTACTTTCGGCCCTAGATCTCTAGCTTGGATGATGCCCCGCTAAGATACAGTCTCTCCAGATGAACATAGGTCCACCAATCACGGAGGTGGTGGGGATACCGACGTTTCATCTACACCTCGGCGTCCACTGTTCAACCGTAACCCAGTTGCGCAGGAACCTATTTCATGTATCCAGGAACAGGACAGGAGAACGGTCTCCTATTCCAACATGACGCTGGTTGGTGAAAGAAATGTTCGGAGAAGGACAGAGACGCTATGCTACCCACTGAAGTACAAGCCAGTAAGCATTTCGTTCCCCTGGGAGGATTGGAGTGACCTAATCAGTTCTTGGAAACCCCGTTGATAGAGAAGGACGGTATAAAGATTAGATCCGTTACTTTGCGGGGCTTCTTCAAGGGTCGTTCCAGATGGTATCTCGAGCAAAGTACTGGATGCGGGTAGTCCTCCGTTGCTGTATATAAACGGCCGCCTAGATCTTGCAACAGGGCAACAAGAACCCGCAACTTGAAACCCACTGCTAATTTTTACTCCTCTTTACGAACGACCTTTCGACCTTCTTCCATGTGTGGCATTTCTGTGGTTTGTAACCCCTACTCCTGGCAGCAGCCGAGCGCTTGCAAAGGCCGTCAAGTCACTGTAGAGGAGATTAGGCAGTCTCTGGAGCTCTTGGAGCATAGAGGGCCTGACGACAGCGGAACATTCATCTCTTCGGACGGCCGTGTAGGTACGACGAACAATAGTCTGCTAATGACCTCACTAGCTAAGCAGCCTCCCCATCCCACCCCCCTAGGTCTCGGCCACGTCCGTCTCTCTATTATTGACCTTGAAGGAGGTCATCAGCCGCTCACGGACACAACTGGGACCGTGCACTGCGTTGTCGCTGGGGAGCTGTACGACTATGCTCGTCTTCGTGCTGACTTAGAGAAGAAAGGAACGAAGTTCAAGACTAACTCAGATTCAGAACTGGTGCTCGGCTTGTAAGTTCTCGTTCAGGAGGTTTCTCCATGACCAGGGGCTCCTCCCAGTGTCATTCTCCTGCGTAACGGGTTTGCGCTGAAACAACCCAACATAGATACGAACACTATGGTGTTGACCTACTTCGCCATCTTCGAGGAGAGTTCACGTTTGCTCTTTACGACAACAAGCGAAGTTTGTTATTTGCCGCTCGAGACCGATTCGGGATCAAGCCCCTGTATTATACGTTCTCTGAGGGAAGGCTACTCATTGCAAATGAGATCAAAGCGTTTACAGGCTATGGATGGAAAGCTCATTGGGACTTGGAAAGCATCGTCAATATGGGAGAATACGGTGATGACAGGACAGTGTTTCAGGGTGTATACAAGGTACTCGTTGCAGAAAATCCTTGTACCTTGTACCTTCAGGAGCTGACGTACATCCTCGGTTCCCCTATCCAGTTGACCCCTGGTCATTGCCTCACGTATGACAGAAGCGACCGGTTCAGGATATCTTGCTACTGGGATCAGACCTACCCTTCTCAAGACCCTGCTAAGTTCCCGTCGAAGCCCAACCCAGGATCAGTCGAGGAAGCGATCAGTACCGTTCGCCAACTACTCATTGAGGCAGTTCAGACTCGTCTCCGATCGGACGTGCCTCTGGCGTTCTATCTCAGTGGCGGTATCGATAGCGCGGCCGTGGCTGGAATTGCAGCGAAGCTGTTGAAGGAGAAAGACCCCGATGCCGTCTTGCATACCTTCACTCTGGCGTTTCCTGGTCGAGCAGAGGTTGACGAGGGTCCCAGGGCCAGACGACAGGCGGAGCAGATCGGAGCAACCATCCATATGATCGAACCCACCGAGCAGGAGCTGGTCGACCAGTTCGAAAACTGTGTCTATCACACTGAGTCTCCTTTGACACAACTCATGGGTGCTGGCAAATCGATTTTATCTAAAGCTGTTCGTGACCGCGGTTTCAAGGTGCTGTTTCTTCTCCACTTCGGAATTCATGTGTTACTGATATGTTGGATAATCATCGTCCTCAGGTCGTTTTGACTGGAGAAGGCTCAGATGAAACCTTTGCTGGGTACAGCGTTCTAATGAACGACTTTCTTCGCCAGCCAGACCACCTCGCGGAACATATGTTCGGAATCCCTCTCCCTACGGCAGAAGAACGCGCCCACGCTCTTCAAGTCGTGAGATCGCGTCCTGGTCAAGACTTGATTTCTCTGGCCGACTTCTCAGCACTTCCCAGGCCTAGTCCCATCTACAAGGAGATGTTAGGCGGTGTAATGCCCCCTTGGCTGGTGATACTCCTCCCTCCGAACGAGTTCTTCACCCCCGAAATCATGGAGAGATACGGCCCGCCCAATGTCTACGATCTCATTGCCCAGATCTATCCACCACGCCTTAGGAACAGACTGGCTTCTGGAGACTGTCACGGTCTTCACGGTGCTCTTGTCAGTGATGCTATCTGGACTCTATGGCTACTATATCGCCGGCTAACAATTTGAATAGTACATGGCGAATAAGTCCTCGATGGTGAACCTCAACCTCAATCAGCTGGGTGACAGAACAGAGATGATCAACTCTATCGAGGGACGCCCACCCTTCCTTGACCACAAACTGGTCGAGTACGCGAATTCTCTGCCACCGTGAGTGCTGATATACTGTTATCACAGCTCAGGGTCTCACAGTCCTTCTTCTCCCGTGTACAGGTCGATAAAGATCCGACCACTGCTCAATACAGACGGCGGGGTTGGTGGGGACAAGTGGACATACTGCGAGAAGTGGGTCCTGCGCGAGGCCGTCAAGCCTTTCGTCACAGAAGAGATCTATCTCGCAAAGAAGTCTCAATACAATGTCTCCCTCAACAAGACGACATCTGCTCTCGCTTCTGAACTCACCCCATTACAAGCTCATCTGCAGACTCGTATCACGAAGCAGTCTATCGAACGCGTTGGCCTATTCCAATGGCCCGTGGTAGAGAAGACTCTGAAGGAGTTCCTAGAGCGTCCTGACTCTCCGTTGGACGGCGGTCTAGACAAGAACGGCCGGCGGTTGTTATATATACTGAGCTTTGTTGTACTGCAAGAGAAGTTCAACATAAGCTAGGTAGGTTCCTGTGTAGCATCATTACTTTCTCGTATGTATCTATTCGCGTGTATGAGTACTGGGATAGTTCCAGAAATCTGCCTGAAAGTGCCGAGGTATTGCGCCGGGGGGGGGGGCGCGTTACGCTACTAGTACTACAGTACTTCCGAGTGGCGATCGGTGTGAGACAGGTTGCGATCAACGATAAATCCCGATGCGGTAAACTGAGAGCAGAAGCTCGGGACTGCGTGGCTATTTCCTGCGCTCTCCCTTGCTTGTAGCATACGACTAAGAGATCAGATAAAAAGAGACCCCTCCGTGGTTCGAACACGGGACCTCGCGATGAATCTTTTGCTTCAGTTGCAATCGCACGCTATACCACTTAGCTAAGGAGTCAGTTATTTCGCATGAGAAATTGCCCGATCTGAATGGTTCGCCCGTCCTGAATAGTGCAGATACTTCCAATCGACTATTACCGGTTGTAGGCCATGGCTACTCAATCCGTTGTCGCAACTCTGCAGATCTTGGCACTGCTCAGAATGCTCCTTGTAAGATGTTAAGGATATAGTGCTGGTTATCTGACTATAGAACGAGGACTGCTGTATATTACTTAAAGTTTTAATCTGATCGTAACACTGGCCTATCACCGCGATAGATGAGCTGTTTGTTGTAAGGATGCGAGGAGGGAAGGGAGATCATGGATGGCTCATTAACATCACGCCATTCCGGTTGAACCTACTGCTGGGGGGAGACAAGGACTTAACGTGGCAGGACCGAGAATAGGATAAGTATCCTCTAACATCAATCACCCTGACAAATAGATGGTCAAACGCATTACAGTCCTACGATCACCCGGACGCAGCACCACTACAGCTCAAGCCTGTACTCGAATCGACATTAGAGCATAACATGTTACTCTTGCCCGACGGTGACTTGACCGTCCACCCCGAGAAGTTGATGTTACACGTCCCACCAGAAGGGCAGTTCAAATTCGCAATCGTCGGATCAAACTTGGTCGCTCTGACGCAGAAGAATCTCGTCAGCATATAAATTTCTACTACAGTTCGGAGGAGAAAAAGGGAACGTACGTAGTCCCGCTGAACCCCGTGAAGAACACATCCGTGACGGTACTCTTGCTAGGGCTAGAGGAACACTCTGAAGCCGACGCAGCGTTGTAGCAGCTCTGGATCTGCGCGGCGTATTCGCAGTTTTGGACGACGACGTTGGAGAAGGTGACGTTGCGGACGGTAGCGGCGGTGTGCCCAGAAACACCATCGTAGAGCTTGATCCCGACGGCTTTGGTGGAATCAATCATGGTGGCACCATTGACGATGATATTTTGGACCTGAGAAAGGATACGCAATTAGGACTTTGCAGTGGAAGGGGATGAAGGTAAGAAGAAGAACGTACGGTATCTGCTGAAGAACCACCACCAAGACTACCAACACTCAACCCATGCGACCCACTGCAGGTGATCTTCGTCACAGTAGTAAAGCTAGACCCAGACTTGAACGCGACACAGTCATCTTGGTTCGTAACCCTCGTGTTCGAAATAGTCACAAACGTCGACGAGCCGACGTCGAAACCGTCCGTGTTCTTAGGCACAGCACCGTCCTTGGGGGTGGCAGTCATGACGAGGTTGTCGTACACGACGTTGCTGGATCCACCTGTGACGGAGTGGAAGACGTTGGCCGGGTTCTTGAAAGTGAGGTCGTGGACTCGGACGTTCTTGGAGTTGTTGATGTACATCAGAGTAGGACGTTTGTAGGAGCTGTCTGCCGCAAATTCTGGAAGGACGAATAAGACTGGGCTTCGACGAGAGACAAGAGGGATGCCTACTGATCCAATGAGGGACACCATTCCCATCTACGATCCCAGAGCCTGTTACAGAGTGCACCTGAGCACCGCTGATGCCGTCCAAAAGAATAGCCGCTCTAACCCCGTTCCAGAAGGTAGTATCGTCTGACATCTTCAGTATACCCTCGACTTGGAAATCGCAGTTCGTGCATCCAGCAAAGGACAAGGTTGAGCGAATTTGGTACGTCTTGCCAGCTGGGATCACGATGATGCCACCGTTTCCCTATAGAAGGAAGAAAAAAAGCTGAGCGACCGGCACTGCTACCGAGGGGAACCAAAAAATGCGAGCTTACGCAGGACTTTATCGCAGCAGCAATAGCCGGGACGTCGTCAGTGCTTGCGCTCCCCGCTGAAGTTGGAGTGCACGTTGCCCTCTTGGCCAACGTCGTCGCCGTAGGGGAAGCCAATATCCCAGGGAGAGCGCATAAGAGAGTGCCAACAACAAGCCTGGTGTTCCACATCATGGATTTCAGGAGATGGGAGCGACGAAGACACTGGGACTGTTATATACACCCTGGAAGAGGATATGGGCCGCTCTGGTCATGGGACACTTGAGAGGCTGCATGGATTTTTACTAGTAGGATATTCTTCGGGTTATAACTGAGTTGAACACTGTATCGTAACTCAGAGATCAAGAGTTATTGGTCGTGATTCTGGGAATGGACATCCAAGCATGGGCCGCGCAACATGGGCCGTGCGAGGTCATGAGAGAGTCAGACCCTAAGAAAAGGTATGGATGTTTATTGACTGAGTGGGGTATACTGGAGTGTAAGATGGGTAGAGGCGTACCGTGGAGGCACCAGATCTCACCTCGTATGTCGCAAGTAAAAGGCAGCGATTACTCTGCAGAGTTCACAAAATTGTTTTGCAGATTTATTCGACACCAAAAAAGAGATTATTGCGTAGCCTTTCCATCGTCTACTGTTGTTTGTGAACACGAAGAGATAGAATGCACTGAAAGAATCAAGCCTACTTCTCAGTTCGAGCTCTGAATCTGAGAAAAACAATATACTAATATGTTCAGAGTCGATTAATATTGATTTTTTCAGTTTGGAAGACCAATAAACCCACGAATTGCGAGTACTGTGGCCGTGGTGAAGGTAGGAGCAGATGTCACTAGCCCACGTGTTACAGTAAGATTTGATGATACGGTATGAGTCGGATACGGCCCACCATGGTAGCCGCCAGCAACTTCAAACTTCGTCTCTCCTCCTCACAAGTCAACTTGCAGCGAATTCATTGTTAGATGGCTCTCCTCTCTGCACTGCAAGAAGCAGCAGCAGCTCACTTCCAAAGGGCCTAGATGGCCGCCTGAGGCCACTGCTGACACGGGCCGTAGTCAACTCTAGCGTCCGCCGATGTCATTTTGCCACTTTACGGGCTCTCATCGGCCTTTTTTCGCGCCCTCCCACCCAAGTCTCGCCTATGCCCTCACCGCTACTGAATGCGTGATATGGCTGCCTTGCGATGTATCGGTTTCTCTATATTAGAGGAGCCTCTGAAAGAATAACCTAGAGGAAACTTTTGTGGACCCAAACCTACCTCCTACTCGTACGGAATGGCTTTTGCGAAACTTGTCTTCCTTTTCCTAGTGTACCCTTTGGCGTTGGCTATTTCAAGGACTAGTCCTCCATCTGGGGCTGTTGTTGTCAGACAATCTGGTACTCAGTCTGGTGAATTCAGGTTAGAACTACTCTTCTTGTTCGAATAACGGGTCCTGGCTCAAGCTCATTCGTCGAACTTTTTCTAGTACTATCAGTGCGGCTATTACCTCGTTAGGGAGCGCTACTACGAACAGGACTATCTTCATTTACCCTGGGACATACAAAGAGCAGGTCGTCATCCAATACAAAGGGCCTCTGACCATATATGGTTCTACTACTGAGTAAGTAGCCAATCTCCTCGTAGACTTACTTCATATCAGGCCGTCTGATTTCAGGCCTTCAGTACAGGGAACTGGAAGTCCAACACTGTAACTATCACCAACAACCTCAATGCTCAGGATAACGGAGGAAACGACGCTAGCGGAACGCTCCGTGCTCTCAGTGACGACTTCAGATTATACAACGTGAACGTTGCCAATACTTTCGGGCAAGGTGCGTTCTCAGCATTTTTGTAGATAACCCCTCTTAATGTGTCGCATTAGGCAAGCAGGCTGGCGCTCTGTCAGCTCGTGGAACCAGGCAAGGATACTATGGATGCAAGTTCACCGGGTATCAAGTCAGTCAACTGTTCCTTTCCTCACTCCTCTGACTGACTGACCGCCATCTTGATTAGGACACCCTCTTCGCAGACGGCGGCGGAAAACTAGTCTACCAATACTACTCCAACAGCTACATCGAAGGCGCCGTCGACTACATCTACGGCAGTGCCTCTGCCTGGTTCGGCGAATGCACCATATCCTCCATCGGCGGTGGTGCCATCACAGCCAACTCTCGAGAAGTATCCACAGATCCTTCGTACTATGTGATAGACCACTCTACGATCCAGTCTGGCACGTCTACAGATCTGACGAGTAAGGTGTATTTGGGACGGCCGTGGAGGGTGCTTGCGAGGGTCGTGTTCCAGAATTCGGCTCTACCAGCTATTATCAATGCGGCTGGGTATACGACGTTAGCAGCCAACGCGACTCCGTCAGTGTACTTTCCTTTCGAGTTCTTGCTCCTTTATTATGAGTACGTCTACTGACCTGAACCTATTAGCCTCTTTTCCGAGTTCGGTAACACTGGAGCAGGAGCGAGTACATCTAAGCGAGTGACCTACACTCCGATCTCTGCCGCTATCAGCAAGAACTCCGTTCTTGGGCCAAGCTGGTCAAGTTGGACGGACAACACTTATTGAGGTGTTTCGTGCGTTTTGAGGTTGCTGTCTATAGTCTCATTTGGGTGTTATGTATTCGTTGTCGATCCGAAAGCATCCTAGCATTCGCTAGTTGTCTATTATCTGTAGCTTGACCGGCAAGTCAATCAAGGATTATTCACTACCTGAAAGTTTGTCAAGTTACAGCATCTGCTTCGTGCCTCCCCTGAACAGGGCATATCAACATATGTTCACAATGTGATTGAAAAATGCTCTCATGAGAACGAAACACAAACGAGCCATGCTTTGTGTCTCGGCTTGGCGTCACTGATCCAATTACCTGCATAAACTACATATCCTAATGAGAGACTCGTTCATCTGAAGCAGCGGATGAAGGAGTCCCGCCACGGATTATACCGTACTTGTATCCGGTGAGAGCTGCAACTACACAAGAAGTAGGTAGTATTTGAACTTGCATCAAACCTCCACCAAGCTACCACTTTGACGACTGTAATGATTTTGTTACCTTGGTTCCATTTCTAGGGGTCAGAGGGTTCTATGAGAAGCAAACTGCAGAAGATCCGATGCAGTATTGGTTTTGCCCGTCTCGGAGTCTCTTTTGCCACGGCTTTGCCGTGATTCGGACTTGACGGGGTTCTCAGACTCTAGTATGAACGAGGTTTACGCCATACTGGTCCTTCACCTCTTCCAGCTAGACAAATAACCAAGTTTCTTGTTCACCTCGGTGTAGAATCGACTCATATGGTCTCCTCTGGTTGTCCTAGGAGGATCTCGTTTACTCTCAACGTGAGATCGCTCTTGCCCTCTGGGAGAATGTGCTCACCATGGTATTGTCTTTGCAGAGCACTATGAGATCATACATATGTAACAAAGGGTCTCTATGGAAGGAGGCGCTTAGTTCTGCCTGTCTTCCAAAGCATATTCCTTCATTGGATTTGTTACCACCACTGGTGTAGATCCTACTGGCATGAAACGAATGCTAAGGGTCCTACGGATACGCCAAGTCTTATTCGCCTCGTACACCATGCCCTCTTTCATCCAGCTTTTCACCAGTACCAAACCTCCATCTCCGCTTTCTTGATCAAATTTCCCTCAATGAAAAGCCAGTCACCCTAGGCTCTTCTCTGATTTTCTTATGGAAAAGGGTTGGCCACCAATCCGTCTATAAATGCTAGCCTCAGCCTCTCGTTATTCTCCAACCAGTCGTTCTCCCTCCCATCACAATGAGACTCCAAGCTACACTCGCCTTCGTTAACCTTGCCCTCGCCCTCGCTGGCCCGACTGGGGTGGCTAACCCTCTCTCCGTCTCGCTCAGCAGCGTCAACGGCCAGGTCGTCGATTCTATTGACAACCTCGTCATTGTTTCGAAGATCACCAACACGGCGGACGAGCCTGTCAAGGTCGTTCGGTATGGTGGTATTCTCGACGGTAGTAGCACCCAATCCTTCACTGTCAAGAAGGATGGGGAGGAAGTCAACTTCGCCGGTGCTCTGGTATGCCATTCCATCTTCGCTCTTCCAATGAAGCACTAATTAAATGTTCTTATTTTCTAGCTTCAACTCGCCGTCACTTCGGTAGAGGATAGTTTCTACCGCACCATCCAACCCGGTGAGACTGTCACGGTCGAACATAAAGGTAATTCATTCATTATTCTGTTCTTTATCCCCCGTTTCTCATGGTGTACTTCGGTCTAGTCGCTCCCTTATACGACTTTGCGGACGCTGGTGTTGGTGAATTCACCTTTGAACCCTTGATCAGGTTAGCTGGCTCTCCCACCAGTGCTCCCAAAGAGATCGGGGTCCAAGCACTTGCCGTTCAAGTCACCAAGGACGTCGCAGATCGTGCTCTCGTCCCTGTCAAACGAGCCACTGATACGTGTGACGATGTGCAGAGGAAAGCCTTCATCGATTCGAGGTCAGTCTTCAGCAGCCCCCTTTATCCCGTTGTGTGGACTAACACCGACCGTTCTCTTGAATTTTACTAGTTACACTGAGAGCAAAGCCCTAGCCAAGATGGCTGCAGATTACGTGGGCAAGAATGGCACGAGCTCATTGTACAGGGCTTACTTCAAGACCAACAATCCTGAGACGATCAAAAAGAGATTCGACGACGTCGCAGATGAAAATGTGGATACCCGCACGTAAGTTCGTCGTTCTTCTTCCCGTAGCTATTCCTCTTAGACCTATCTTACAGTCTAAACTGCTCGGATCCTCTCGGAGAGTGTCAGAATGGACGAACCATCGCATATACTGTCATTCGTGATTCCAACGTTAGTAACCTCATTCTCGTCCACGATTATTGAGAAGCTGATCACAAACATTCCTCAGATCTATTTCTGCGACATCTTCTACGAGGAAGTGGCTACTGAGGAGCTTTGTAAAGGAACGACCGTCAATGCTCGTAACATTCGTGGCGGTACCTCTCTCCACGAGGTCAGACAGATGAAACCTACTTCTTGAGTGTTACAACTAACTTGACGTGTCTGGCTTTTAGATGATCCACGCGAACTCTGTCGCCAACAACGCTCCTCGGAGTAATTATGTCGTCGATATTGGCTACGGCTGCCCCTATGACCAGGGGCTTTTTGCGAGAGATCAAGCACGCAACGCAGATAACTATAACGTAAGCTTCGTTTCTCTCGCGAATATGTCTCTACTTTGACTCACCGGACCCTCCTGACAGTGCTTTGCCACTGCCGTCTACAAAGCTCTGACCTGCCCTTAGATGTCCGCAGTGTTGCTGCACGGAGTGGGGTAACTCGCTGGTTCCTAGACATACCTTTTCTGCTCCTAGATAGACGAGCTATTAATCTCATACCCCGGTGCAACACGTTAGTTTCTTTGTATTATACCTCACTAGTCAAGAATGTATTCGTTCAGATTAAACTGGAACGAAACAGAGAGTTTGTGGTCGTTCTTGCAGGCTTTATTCTTGTCTTCTGTTCAACTGCGTTTATTGCTGCTTTGGATTAGACTGTTGTAGGAATATCGGCCCTGGACTCAGAAATCCAAAGCTTAACGTGCAAACAAATAATTAGCTTTATGAATATGTCGGAAAAATCCAAATATGCTTTAGTAGCCTTTTTACGCGTCGAAAGGCGTCTAAAGCCGACTAGCAGAAAATTAAGTTGAAAGCCGTACTGAAAAGGTTTTTTGCAACACCCTTCAGTTACAAGCGGTCTTAAACCCCAGGTGGTTAGCTTACAAGCCCTTCGAAGCCAACTGCCCCCGAGGATGGCTAGCAAGCTTCGAAGCGCATGAGAGCACTTGAAAGTCATCCGGAAATTGGTTTATAAAAAAAATATTGATTTTATACTACAAACACTATCTAAGCTACAATTCCCCACTGGTAAGACGTGGGGCAAGTACGCCATCATCATCACCTACTCATGGAACAAGACGTGAGAAGCATTGTTGAGGGGCAGAGAATGTGACGCCGTACCAGTAAGGGAAATGATTCTGAACGCACCTCTGATTATTTCCGTAAAGCTTGTACCGTTCGTAGTCATTCTGCGTAACGCCTTGAGGCTGTCAGGAAGGATAGTGAAATATCTCGGATCTGAAGCCGCGTAAAGGTCTTGTCAGATGCCGCAGTGTCCGCATCGTTCAGATCGCCATTGGGATCGAGTAAGAGGAGGTTGTAGTTATCGTATGCAGTAGTTAGCTCGTACGGGTCTTCGATATCGTCCTCGTTGATGTTGATCTATGGGCTATTTCCTGTGTGTGTTGTGGAAAGGGTATTGGAGAAAGAGCTCTTGAGTAGCAACGAGAAGGTCCCGCTTGTTATTGGACGAGAAGTGGGTGTGGGGGAAGGCATAGCGATACAGCAAGGAAGAGAAAGCGATGTAAATATGTTGAAGTCGATGGGGTCGATAGACTGGATATTATGGCGGTATTTGTAGGGCTGCGAGCAGTGCCACCGTACCCAAGGTGGAGCTGTATGCGTTAAATGATGATGTCATCGCCTGTTTCTTGCCTCAGAGCAAACGATGGCTCAATTTCTGCCACTCACTTCCGTTGCTCGTGGTGCTGCGCTTGCTGAAGTCCAAGGGTAAACCGAAAAGGTCTATATTTTGTACTGGATACGGTAGACGACAATATGTTTTTGTGTCTGAATCAAATCGAGTGATTTGACTGTGAAATTGTAGAGCGGGAATGGGTACAGTGTGTAAAATTTAGGTGACTTTTGACTGCTGGTATCCCCTTCAAATGATATTGCTCCCTCTATACTGCTCGTTCGCCAACCATCTGCAAGTGACAGCTTTTGACCCAACCTTGAGAACTTAAGTACTCATGACCGCTTTTGACTGACAATGACATAATTCGGAGTGCGTGAAACCGAACTGCTTGCTTTCGACCGCTTGTCAGTAGTTGTCAGTCGATAAGCAGCGAAAATCCCTGAAAAGCAAAATTGGATTTTTCCGACATACTAATTCTCGGTTTCTACACAAGTGAGTTAGGATAAACTATTATAACTAACAGGACTTGAATAGACATGTTCTCAGCTCACTGGGCAGATCACCCAGTATCGGATCATGTTACTATTGTTAGGAGCAGCCCCCTTGGATGAAGGAGGTCGTGTTTGTACTTGTTTGGTCCAATGCCCACTCGACGCGCCGGCCATCACGGTGATGGACGATTTTCAGCTGGCGCGCCGCCGTGTAGCGTCGACGTCTGTAAAACATCACTGGCGACTTCCACCGTCTTCAACCCCGGCAGCACAGTTGCTAGCACTCTCCTCATCAAGAGGAAACCTCAGGGGACTCTGCTCTGTATGCATCTGTTCGTATGGCCCCACCGTTACGTATTTCCGGTCGCTGGATGAGGCATATGGGATACCACTATTCGAGCCCGATCAAGGAATCAGTGGCGGTAGGTCCCCCGTGCGTGAAAGAGGCTTAGATTGCAGAGAAAGGGAGCTGTGCCTTTTCAGGAGGGAACAACAATCGACATCGGCACTTACTATCTTAGGTGACTTCTAATCGACACTGTTGGTCTAGAGCTTCTTGCATGCCTACCCGAGTATGGCAAGCCTTTGGACGTAGCACCTGTTTAGGGCTTGATAAAGCGCCGATTCTTTTGTGGTTTTCTAAGCTGTGGCATCACAGAACCGACAGTCGGTTCAGGAGACGGTCAGGAGACTCTTAGGTGCTCAGGAGGATCTTAACCCTTCACGAGCAAATTAAGTACTGTAGGGGAATGTAACTGTATCAGGAGACTCTTACCGATTTCAAGAGAAATATGATTTTCTTCCCGAGATTCTTACGAGCTCAAGAGAAATTCGGTTCTGTTCGCGAGACCTGTGTCGACTTCAAGAGATTACGAGCTTACCCAGGAGACTGGGACCGGACTCAAGAGGCCTGGGCTCAGTCTCTCGAAACGCTCAGGAGCCACCTGATGAGGCAGAACTAGGAATAGCACGGGTGGCCCGCGGGTGATTTGCGAGGCACCCTTCCCCTTACCCTTGAATTCTGAGGGTGATACCCTTGCGAAAAAACCCACGGGTACCCTCGAATAAAGTCAATAAAATGTCATAAATAAAATCATTAAACTACTATACACATGCCATCTAATATACTGTACTGTCCACAAGTGCTCTCGGCGCAAATGAGGGTGATAGGGAGTGAGGGGGTGGAGGTAGGGGGAGGTAGGCGTTAAGCCGCGTCGTCGTCGTTGGCGCACCATTTGCCATTGAGAGCGGCCGAAAACAACCCGAGGGAGTGTGCAAGCACTTCCTTGTGTTGTTTCCAGCCGCTCTTGAAATAAACAAGGTCGTTGACGAACATGTTGTGAGGTGGTCACTAGTGGTGGATGATAGTGCACTGGGCGAGTCCACCAAGTGTCGTGGTTGCTGGCGACGCGTCCACCATCGATAACTGTAGTTGGTACCATCGTTGTCGTTTGCAACTCTTTTAACGGCGAACATGCGTTCGAACGCGGTGATCGTGGTGTTGTGGGGTGTAGGCGGGTGAGATGATGATGAGGGCTGTTGCCTTGTCGTTGTTGTTGGCAACTCGTCTGCCAGTGAACGCGGCCGAGAACAACACAAGGAAGTGCATCGACACTTCCTTATGTGGATTTCGGCAACTCTCGCTGGGAAACAAGCGCCCTGGGTGCTGAGCTGGGGGTCTATGGTCAGTGATGGTATTATGGAGGGCGGTGCAGCGAACGCACCTCGTTGTTGTTGCTGGCGACTCCCGCACCAGCAACACCGTCGTAGTCCAGCGCAAGAGGGCACAGTAGTGCTCTCTTGTGTGTTTCCCGCCCTATCTCTCCATAGACGTGTCGATGCGCTAGTGTGGTGGCGGCTGCGTTCTTGCCACTTGATGGTAAAGAGTGGTGACGACGTTGTTGAGTTGTTTGTTGCCAAGTCCATTCGAAAGCAGCCTAGATAGACGATACTTAGCCCTCTCTGCTGTTAATTTTGGGTTTGAACGCGAACGAGGGCATAGATAGCCACGGGTAGTACCAAGGGTGACAGGTATGGCCAGTAGTACCGTCACCCCTTGCACAAGATATCCTTAATGCACGTGACAAACTGGCAGCTGCCAGTATGTCACGTGTATCTACGAAGAGAGAATTCTCACGGTGAACTTCTGAGCGTGATGGATTGATGGCTTTGAGCTTGGATAATGCCTTTGACTTTGACCTCGGTGATGTCGGCATCCATAAATAGCAACGAAGCTGCTTCTTTTCCAGATCGGAGTTTAAATTTATTTATCACAAGCTTCTCCCCTACGCCTCATATATAGAGCGTCGATTTCGACCCTATCCTTGCTTCCCTCCCCTCCTCCCTTCCTCTCTTGCCTCCTCTGCTTCGACTCACGTCCCCCACTTTCCTCCCCCTCCCTTCTATCCCCTAGTATAATCCATTCCTACTGTCGCTGTTCACCGTCTGCCGAACGATTTTGCAGGTCAATTACAGGACTCGGCGGCTCTCTGGTGAACCGCAGTTTATACGAATATTATATGCAGGCCGCTTCCTACCTTCTATCCTGTCTTGCTCTACAGTACTCGTTCGGATCCCTGTGTAATGAAGTACGTGTCGTTTCTTTAACGCTTCCTCCCCCTTCACTGATTTTCTTTCTTTATATGTGCATATATGCGGTACCTCTCTCATCTGGTGGCTCGAAGGAGGACGGTACACCGTACGAGTAAAATATTGGGTAAGTCATAGTCATCGCTTTCTCTGGTTTTCCGTTTCGCTCATGTTTGTACCAGGTCATCTTTCATTCGTTTTAGCTAGCTCGCCTCCATAGTCTGAAGAAGGTTGGTGTATAGTGATTCGCGGGGTTGAAGTATCGGGGTCGGTCTGTACACGAGTGAGTATTCAGTCCTTTCCAGTAGCGAAAAATTTTCAGAGTAGTACCCAATGTCGTACTACGCGCCGTCTCAAATAAATATTTCTTTCTTTCTTTATCTGTGTGCGTGAAATTTAAGAAAGGTCGGAATTGCGAAATATATGCCGAATGCAGTATCCTCAAGAGGGTCAATGTGCTCCTCGTTATCAGGAATCTCGCGGGGATTACGACTCTCCTGAACGACAAAATTATCCGGAGTACTAAGAGTCTCTCGACTACTAAATGTCTCCTGACTACTAAGAATCTCTTGAACGAGATGAGTCTCCCGAGCGATAAAATTCTCAAGTGGTTTGAGGCTGTTCTGAGGAGATCACTAATTCTCCTCAGGTTCTAATATCTCTTGAACGTCTCCGGAGCCGACTGCTGGTTCTGTGATGGGGCCCATTGGAAAGCTCTACGAATATCTCAGTGCCTCCTCTTTCTGGAGGTAAACTTCAGAAAAGTGATGGAATTGGTTTGGTCGCTACAGGTGCGCGGGAGGATCACTTGGGGACTCAAACCAGTGGAAGCTGAGAGTTACCCCATACTGTAGTATCATAAGAGTTGGTCTCAGTCCCCCCAAAAGCTCAGATCCCTATATTTGGTTCTATAGGACCGAGTACATCAACTCGAGCCTTGGTCTATGGACAAGAAGAGCAATTACCTTGTTTGGCGCAAGGGTTAATGCGAATGTGGATGCTTTTCTGGATCTTCGTATAGTCTGTATCTTTAGTCGGAAATGGATTGAACTTGAAACTGTGCTGCGTTGCGCTACCTAGCCCTTCAAATTCAAACATCAGCGCACTGCTTATTCCTATGGTCTAGCAAAGTCAGACAGAATTACAGACTGGAAGTATTGTGCACTGGCTAGACAAGGGATCTCAGATCCAAGTAGAGCTCCGAGTACACCTAGAATTATCTGATCATACACAGCACAGATAAATACGCAGTGCGATCTATGAGCACCCATCATACATTCTTCCCTCAGGTCGAGGTAGAAGCGTGGTTTCACGAGGCAGCCACGAATCGATTCCGGAGTAGAGACCGAAACATGAATTAGAGGCACACTAGCGGATCTAGAATCAATCGATGAATCGGTATAACATTCAGTCCTCGTCAAGAGCAAGTTGTATTGTACAGTTATGATGATGATGGTGGTGGAAAAAAAAACACAAGGCAAGCGAGCAGCTACTAGAAAGGCGAGGCGAGGGAGTTCCGAGACGTTAGAGAGTTGGTATTCGATACAAACATTGAGAAAGCAAGACAGCACGGGAGATATAGTACAACGATGAAAAGAAGTGAGAAAAACAGTGGAAGAGAGACTGAGAGATGAGGGGGCGATTAACTCGACATCGAGCCGGATCTTCTATGGGCGGCGAGAAGGGGACTTCATTCATTTGAAAGCCACGAGCCCCTGGCTGAGCAGTGGGTCGTGAATGGTGTACGTGTAGTTGGTGGATAGGTAGATATTGGACCGGGAATAGAGAGGGGATGGGATAGGACGGTTCAGTATTCGTCGACGGTCATAGAGGGTTCCTGAGCGTAGCGGGGATTAGGGTATCGTAGAACCAGATGCCGACTGCCCATAGCTGCGCGAACACGATCAAACTAGCGAGTACAAGACAAAGCAGAGCAAAGAAGTCAGTCATAAGATTCAAGGAGTTAGGCCGAAGATGAAAGAGGGTCGTTGTCGAG
Organism: Agaricales sp. HM26-F1; assembly: GCA_002718315.1. NCBI lineage: Eukaryota > Fungi > Basidiomycota > Agaricomycetes > Agaricales > Agaricales sp. HM26-F1. The sequence continues at coordinate 20,521 of NIBX01000125.1, forward strand.
AGAGGTGGGCCAAGGCTTACCTTCGTGCCAGGGGGTAGGTCTATATGCCTCGTATGAACCTTCTGTCTTCTCTCTCGGACTAGATGCCCGCCCTCCTCCACATCCAGGACCTCCACGAGCTCCCAAGTAACCACGAGGCGGTCGCGCTGGTAGCTGACGTGTATGTCTTCTTTCGAAAAGCCTTGCATGTCGAGGACGGCGACCAAATCCGAGCCTGACTCCCGGTAGGTCACACTAATGAGGGAAGAGCGTGAGCACAGTGGCCAGGAAACGCAGAGGAGGAAGAGACTGCAGGCGCCGATAGGGGAAGGAAACAAAGTAATCAGGACTAAGGTACTTACATCGACTTCCGCCGCCTCAAAGACGGCTTCGGCTTCGGCGGTGAGCTGGGCGGGAGCAAAGGGACATCATCGGCTACGGCTTCGAAAGACTTGATCTTTGATGGCTCCTTCGCCATCTTCAGCTCCTTCTGTTGACGGATGCTCCCCCACAGCTGATCGATGGTCCTATAGTCGATGGGTGTAGTGGGCTCGATGGAATCATCCTCGGATGATTGACTCAGCTGAGTAGAATAGAAGGATTGCTCAGGTAATGGGGCGCGAGGGGGGGTGGTGGAGGAAGGTCGAGTGCTCGAGGACCTTGGGTGCATGTTTCGGTTCCCGTCGAAGTCAAAGCCTTGAGGAGAATCGATGGGTGTGGGGAAGAATATGTTAGTAACCGCAGAGGTAAGAGGGGATTTCGAGCAGTTAACGGCCGGTTTATATTGAACTGTGACTCGTGGGGCGCCTTTACGTCCAATGTTCGATGACGATGATGGGTTTTGAAACATGGGAAGAAGAGGGGATGGGGTGGGAATTACTAGTTATAACAAATAAGATAGCGAGAGGAACGTTTGGGAGTAAAAAAGTGAAATGATCACAGGGCGCGGTCGAGTTGAAATAGGCACGAGCGTTTGGAGATCGCTTGAGATCTTTAGGCCAGCTTTTGTTGTTGTCTTTTTTTTGCCTCACCGGATACCACCTGCTCACCGCAGACTGGTATCGCGGGTCTATCGGATCATCGCCATCTGGATGAGAGCACGTACCAAAAATCTTCCTGTGTCCGGTGTTGGTTCGATTCACCACCTGGAAAACGAGAAAAGCGCTCCAAGCAAATACAAAAAGGATCGTTCTTGGCACGTTCTGCGCTGCAAGTCCTGTGTTAGGGACATAGCAAGCTATATGGGAATCAATCTGAGAACCTCAAGCAAGGTTGATTGTCGGCAAGATGCACCTCTGCCTCACGTTAGCCACGAGGCTGGTCTGAAATACGGCAAGATCGTTCCAGTTTCTGACCGATTCACCAGGTGGTTCGGACTGACAGGAAACGAGGCAACCTCGAGGCCAACGAGCCATCCGGCATAGCCCACAAAAGGCAAGATGCTTGGTTTTCAGCGGAACGGTTCGTTATCGATCAACTAGTCCGCAGACTCTGGACCATGATACTGAGTTGATGACCTGCAACCTGAACCATCTGAGTTAAGCTGAAGAGTACAAAACCGCGGATTTCTCACAATATACTACACATTCTAGCCTTGTTGTCAGCCTTAGTGCTCAGTAATAAGAACAGCGATGGAGATCGCTCATATGAATGTCGATCAACACCTTGCAAGCTGCAAGTCTTTTAGCATATGCATTGACATCTAGTCAAAGAATACTAGCGACCCTATTATTCAATGCCAGGCATGCAGGGCGCATGAGAAACGGGATTCGCCGCTGAGATGGGTGGAACAACGTCGGCATGGGTGTAATCTGAATCAGCATAGTATTCGGACAAGAAGGAAGGCACATCGAAGATCCTCCTGTCACTCAGCTTGTAGGTGATGAGTACGCCACAGATTTACGTAATGGAAGCGTGGTCCGAGAAGAAAAAAAAAGTCACGCGCTTTGCCGCCCCTTCTTTTCTGTCGTTCAAGTTACCCTCTCTGGGGGCCTTTTTATTTTCTCTTTTTCTCCTCAAGAGCTGAATAAGTCCAATTCGTGGCAGAGCTCTGGTTTCGTTCACCTTCTTCCGTTGTTCCTGGTTGGAACGCTTTGATTAGACCTTCATTTATTCCCATCAGCTCCTAGACGAATTTGTTCTTTACTGTGCACCTCAGTGGCGCTCTGCTCTAAGATCGTGGCCAAACGCCTGTATCTAAGCGTCCATCCTCAAGTTTTGATTCAGTCAGTTATTCGTTCATTCGTTTCTCGAAAATTCTCTTTATATGATGGGCATTCGTGCCGCTAGTCAAAACGCATGTTAGACTTCCAACGCAGTCATTGCATCGATGCGGATACCTTTTTCCAGACTACTGATTCGTCCTTCCTCTACTTCCACCTGTCGCTGTTTTCCCACAGAAACACGTTGCTGATCTGTAACTGCTTCCTACAGGCCCTTCGCGGGAGTGCTTGATCTCTTTACCAGACTTCCTCGATTAAGAAGAACCCGATGCTCTATCGGGAGATCTTTCTTAGGATATATTGTAATACACACGATCGTGTACTGATACTTCACGAATCCCACGCTTGCCATACTCCTCAAAGGAAGCCTCCCCTGCAAGATCTCAGGATGGATGTTATTATGGTTGCTGCGTGATAAACTTCTTGTTAGAGTAACCTGACGCCCGACTACCCATCCCTAACCGCCGTTTCTGTGGGATAACGGCACTCGTCGTTTGAATGACAGTAATCGCCGCAGCGGCACCCTTCAAACCCAGCTCTTCACTGCTGTCCTCGGCCGTCAGATCTATGAAAGATTGTCGTCGCGTGGCTAACGGTCGTGGGCGTGTTGGTTCGCCTGTCGCTGGTCTATTCGAGCTCGTGGCAGAGACACGCTGTGGAGATGAGAAGGCGCTCGGCACCGTGTGGCCAACAATGCCAGGAGGTATTGTTCTCGTTCCGGATGATAGATTCGACCTTGGGTGGGTTAAATGAGAGCTTATACCTTTGCCTCGATCCCGCGAGGTGTGGGGTGTGCTCGTAGTCTCTGGTGACTGGAGTGTGTACCTGGATGTGACTGAAGTGGAGGATTTAGGCCGCGCATCGGCGCCTGCCGGTTTGCTGGACGACAATGGCCTTGACTTGGCGCTAGAATGGGACAAGGGCTGGCTTTGGCCCCCCACCGATGAGTTCGAGGTTGCAGCTTGAGGCATGTTCGATGACCACGAACTGAGCGTTGACTGGGTCAGTGTGCAGCCAGGCGTGACCGGCATGGGGCCTCGTTTAGAGACGTCGTCCTGTTTCGCAGCACTGCGAGGTTTAGACGAGGGTCGTTGCACGTCAGACTCGATCCTAGAACTACTCGCCACCGCGTTCTGGTGGACTATCCGACTTGACGCGAATCCAACTGTCTCAGGCACGCCAGGTGTTGGCCGCCATATCTCCACTGTGGGTGTTGCCTTCCATCCAGTGTTTCCCATAGGTGGGCCATCGGAAGAAGGTTTCCGAGATTGTAGACTGAACGTAGTAGATAAGAAATGAATGATTGGGTGACTAGCTCATGAACTTGCATGAGGAATGAGCTTACTGTTTTGCGATCTGTTTGGCTGCCTCGGTTGGGTTAGGTACTTCTCGCCCAATAATTTTGCAAAGCTCGGCTCGTTTCAGTTCCAAGAAACCAGGTATAGACGTGCCAAACAGAGTCTTTACAGGCAGAGATAGGGATGCATTGATGAGCCACTAAAAATTGTTGAGCACGCTGAAGAGACTCACCGGAGCCTTCTTGGTGACCTTCGACACGAACTCAGAGAGCCCTCTATCCACAGTTTCGGCGGCGATCTTCCGCTTTCGCGCATGGGTGAGATAAAGCAACGTCTGAGCCCTCGTGCAAGCAACGTAAAGCAAGCGTCTAGATCCCATGAAAACTCAGTAAGCATTGTGGTTCGTTGTTCGAAATGAAATAAAGAACGAGATGAAAGAGAAAGTGTACGAAAGCGCATGTAGTGCCATGTACGTACCGCTCTTCTTCCGTGTCTTCGTTTCTTGCAAAGGGAAACGTTCCTCCTTCCACCGAAGGTACGAAGACGACAGGCCACTCCAAGCCCTTGGCAGCATGACATGTTGAAAGCGTTACTTTCTGGGTATGGATCCGTCAGGAAGGGTTACACCTGTGTGCGTAGCTTCCTACTTACTTCTTTAGTTGTCCCTTCTTCATCGTTGTCCCCATCCGAGGAAAGCGTCGAAGCTTGCAAGAATGAACGGAGGGGCGTTATCCTTTCAGCGAATTCATGAAAAACATGAAGTAGAGAGACAGCAGCACTGAAGATTTTTTTACCCATCGGATTCCTCCATTAATTGAGAAGTCTGACTACCACCCTCCTCGCCATGGGGAGGAGGCTCGTTCTGCACGGTAGCTTCTACTTCACTAGCGAAAGTGATCAGCTCTTGAACGTTCTCCCATCTGTTCATGAATTTGTCGTCAAGTCTTATCTACACGATAGTCCCGGGAGAAACACACCTAGTCTCCCAGTCAGGTTGAGTCGATCGAAGGTGGTGGTGATAGTCCACCAGCTCTAGAAGCTTCTGGATGAGGGCAGGAGTTGCCGTGTCCTGGAAACAAGTTCTAACTGTGGACAATGAACGTGTTAATTTAGGGTTACTACCCACTTGAGTAACGAGTGTTTGGAGGGTCCCTATAATCTTGACGAAAGGGGCGAGTTTCTTCTTAATAGGAGGTTTAATGTCCGGTATTGCAGATTTACAGATCTGTTCGACCACCCGGAACTGGGACGTTTTGCGCTCTTGCGCACGTTGCGCAATCTGCTGTAAGGTCTAACAATGGAAGAGAAGAGGGAGGCACAAAAAATTCCATGAAGCCGATTCTGGGGGACGATAGAGCGTGAATACCTTCTCACCGACCCCCCTCGCAGGTGTATTGACGGCACGTTTGAAAGCAGGGTCGTACGCAGGGTTGTCAACAAGTTGTAGGTAGGCAATGAGGTCCTTGACCTATCGAGTAAAGGAAAAAGGTCAACGAGCATACTGCGCGCAGGCGGAAAACAATTCCAACCTCTAGACGCTCAAAGAACTTGTGGCCCTTGAGCACACGGCATGGAATTCCCTCCTTCTGCAAGGTACTCTCAAAAGCACGCGAGAGAGCATTGAAACGCACTGATAGATAAGGTAGTATTAGTGGTAAGAACGAGCGAGCCGACGAAGCGCAGCAAAAACAGTGCTCACTCAGGATCACAAAGTCCCCGTACGTCAACGCGCCGCCCATGTAAGCCACGACCCTCTTGATCTCGCTTGCTATGAGAGTAGCTTCCTCTTTTTCGTTCTCTACTTCGAGTAGAACGGGAGATACACCAGCAGGATGCGTAGTTCTTAGAGTCTTGACTATTCGAGACTTATCTAACAATAATGTATTAGCAGGGCTCTCTCTGTCGTTGATTGAAAATTCATGAGCACGTTACCTTCTGAGATAATGGCCATGCTGGCATCCAGAATAGAAGAGGCCGACCTGTAGTTCTGCTCCAGGAATATCTGCTTGACGTTGGCAAAGTCTAGCTTTGATCAACATCTTTGACACAGGATCAACAGCGAAACCCAGATACCGTTCTTCATCTTCGACAAGTTCTCCACTTCCGCAGACCGCCAGCCGTAGACTATTAAACGTGCAAGAATGAGAGTTCTGCGCACAACGAAAGTGTGTCGATCGCGAGCGACGTACTGGATTGGTCCGGATCTCCCACAATAGTGACACATCTGTGCACAGATGCAATGGCTACCATGAGCTGGTACTGCATGATGTTCGTATCCTGGCTGTTCTCACGGTAACTCAGTAAGTCGACGAGATTCCAAAGGGAAGAGCACACATACAACTCGTCCACTAGAATATGCTGACACCACTCTACCGTCTTCCGATGCTCCTTGAAGAGCTTCACGCCAAGTACAAGGAGGTCGTCAAAATCCAGACTGTTGTTCTTTCTTAGAGTCTTGTCGTATTCTTGGTAAATTTCCGAAGAGATACGATCTCGTTCGACGATAGCATCCATGTAGGTCGTCCCAGGTCGAGGAAAACTGCCGAGTAAGTCCTTCGCGGACCGTCCTTTGGCTTTGGCCTTCGAAATGAATCCGCTGAGCGTTTGGTCCGATATCGTAACACCCAAAGCTGCAATAGGTTCTTGGTATTCCTTCATAAACCCCTTCAGGATCTTCTTGCTAGTTCCAGAATATCAATACATATTGAGCTTGTCAAGTGGAAAATAATCCACGGTACCTTTCATCAGAATCACAAACTGTGAAGTTCTGTCCAATACCAACCAACTCCCCATACCGCCTCAAAAATCGAGCGCACAGCGCGTGAAACGTGCCCATCTTCAGTTGTGAGGTCTGATGCTTCCCTATCAGAAGCTTGAGACGCTCTTTCATCTCATTTGCAGCTTTGTTCGTGAAAGTTACGGCGCATATGGATGTCGCTGGAATCGAATGGTTGAGGATCAGATACGCTATACGGCTCGTCAAGACCCTGACGGTATCCGGGTTAGTAGACGCATTCAGCTGAAAAGTAGAGCCCGCGCACTTGGTCTTTCCGCTCCCAGGGCCCGCAAGAATCTGTACAGGTACGTCTGGAGGATGGGTCACGGCTACCACGAGTCTCAAGCTTTAGTCCAACCGCCCACTGTCCTAGAGGAAAAAGGACGTACATTGCTTCTGTTCAGGATTCAGAGACCTTGTGAGTTCTTCCAGGCTTGACATTTTTCTTTCCTTCTTTTGTGAGCTGATCTTTTGTGAGCTGAGAAATATAGATCTAAATCGAAATGGAGTACTAGAATGAGATGATGGAGGAAGTTGAAGAACGCGTCTCGAGAGAGGCTGCCGAGCGCTCAGCGCGACCGGTCAGAACATGTGATCGTTGCATCTTTGAATGCACGTGCTCAAACCTCGGCGAGATCCCGGGCAGGTATACTACTCCTACAGAACTCGAAGCTAGTGGATTCGAACCTTAGTGATTGTATCGAAAGCTATCGAATCTCTTCTATTCTCAACTATCCGGATTTCAAAGAGTACGCGAGAGGGCCATCGTAGGGGCCAATCAGCGATACCTCTATCTTCTCGGTATATCTCTACGAAAAAATGCAAACTTGAACATCCATAGAAATCAGTATTGATATAACAAACTACACATCTACTAGCAATCCACCTTCTTCATGACACGCCTACAGCGATATTCCCGATAGAATGCCCCAATACTCCCTTTCTTCATGAGTACACTTGGCCGATTTGACTTTCCAGTCAGTCCCATAGACGTTAGGCCCGTGGAGCGTGGTTCCCTCCCAACTCTCTATCCATTTTCCAACTTTATCAACGGGATCGTTGGTTTGGATACAGTAGGTACCCGTTAAATCGATAGTCCCGCTCTCATGACGGGTTGCGTGCTTAAGATCCGGGCTTCCCTGTTTAGTGGCGCATTGATCAGTTTCGATTTCGAGCTGCAGGATAGGTCAGATTGGAGGAAAGAGGAAAATAGCTCACGATCACGGTGTTTACGCCTTTGAAGGGGCCTTTATAGAATGGAACATATAGAGCTGAAATGACGACACGTTAGATGCCTTGTTCCGGTCTGAGCAAAGCGATGAACTCACCATATCTCAGCGAATCGGCGATGTCTTCACTCTTGACCTCCAAGCTGGTCGGAGTCAGGACGAAGGAACAAGTGTTTACATTCGGACCGATGTTTGTCGAGTAGCACTGAGTACGCCTCAGAACTGGCAAGGGTAACGCAGCCGCGGCCGTTGCGAGAGCAGTGAGAGTGATGAGGCTCTCAGCTGTAAGCATATTGTGCCAGTGAATGCCTCTATCGGTGTAGTGGGTTCAAGCGTTGGTAGGAGTCTGATATTGACTCTCTTCGAACGAAACTGCCTTTTGTAGCACTTCATCCGCTTTACTGCGCACTTTAGTTCTTTGAAGTTGAACCTGCTGGATCGGCGCCAGTAGGATATGCTTGAGCTGCGCAATCAGATGATCGATGTAGGGGAGATGAAAGGGACTTGATCCCCCTCATCATGCATAAATCTGAAGCTGGTTAAGTTGTGGCTTCCAACGTATTTTAAGCCATGTTTCCATACTTTTTAGGTTCGCTGTACGCCCGATGCTAGAGGAAGAACTCGCTGTGAAGAAGGAAAATTTTGGTCAGCAACACTGATACAAAGAAGAACGACTACCTTCCTGTTACATTCAATGTAGAGAGAGTTGGTCTTCAGCGGGAACAAACGCGCAAGAGGCGTTCCTGTGCAGCAAGTTTCAATACGTTCGAACACGTACGTGAGAGGGAGCTGCGGATTGAAGCACTGAATCGTGGCAAGCTGACTACGGATTGAGAGACTGAATTGTGGCAAGTTGAGCTTGAATACAGTTGACGTGGACTGTTGGATGTACTAAGCTATGAACTCGGTAGCACTGTTAGAACGGTACGACACTTGCTGGGCTGAGACACACGCAGGACTAGGTTTAATCCAGGAGCAGCAGTGGTTCGATAGAATAATGTCGTCAATGCGCTCCTTTGCGCATTCCCAGATAAACAGGTTGCCTGCAACCTCGTACTAGCGCCCCCGGAATCAACCAATCAGTAATACTCTGTCCATTCAACTGAGAAGACACACCTACCTCTATCCTAAGCATACTCGCCTCTGGGCCCACCTACCAGTTCCCACCGGGTCCAGCCCTAGAAACGGAGCAGTCAATGCTCTTCTATGAAGATACAAGAATCTTATACTCACCTAAGTGCCATGAACAACTTATGTTTCATGGCCTTACTATACTATGCCGTCTCAGGGGGTGAATGTGTCAGTTTGTGTGTACATCATGAGAGGAACTCATGTCCACGATGGGAAGAGAGCACGTCAGTCGAGTCAGTGGCGTTGGCAAGTATGTGGTGATAGGGCTGCTCGATTCTCAGAACTTCTCTTACAGTCATAGGACTCTAAGGGTACTACTCCGCATCTAGCAGAAAACCGTCAAGCTTCTGCTTCATCTCGTCCTCCCCTAGCTTCCTAGTCTCTAGGATTTCACCCTCGAGGAGGGTTGTCTCACCCGGATTACCCCTCTCCTCCTCCTGATTCATCCTGCTCATGCTCTCGATAACCGCCAGCGTACCTCTTGTCCACAGAGGTAGCTCGATTCCTGGCATATCACTTGAACCGGAAGATGTTAACGCAGAAGAAGTTGAAGATCGACTGGAACGACTGGTCAACGTTGTATGGCAGACGTAGCATAGATGTGGTGTGAGCGACGCCAGTGGATCAGAGGCACTCGGTGCAGATTCGGACGGTGAGGAGTCAAACGTTCTGATGGATATCCGCTCTTTCCACTCCTGGGCCCCACCGGGAGTTGGCCTGAAGCGAGGATAGCTGTTAGAACGCGCGTGTAGACGTCAGGACGATGGAAACTAGATACGTACCGCTCACAGAGAACGCATTGACCCCTTCGTTCACCCTTTGGTGCTAGCTTTCCGCACGTGCGAGCAATAGCAGACACAGTCGATGGATAATCCTTCTCCAATCCAACGATGAAATCTAGAACCCGTAATCAATAATGCGCACAAAGAACGCTCTACTTCAGTAACAGTTTACCTTTCGTCAGCCCTCCGATACTCTGTGCACTCAACGGTATCCTCTCCTTACCAACGACACGTAAATCGCGCCACCAAGCCCATACAGCACACTCCTTCATGCCTATATCCCGCAGAGGACGCAGCACCTTGACTTCTGTGACTTTCTCGTCTCCATTCTTGCACGACGATGTAGCCGGCGTCCATATCTCCTCTGCTTCCTCTCTGACAACGTAGCCTCCTCCTATGGAGATACTAGATATCAAGCCCACGCTCAACGACGTTAGACTAGTACCCAATAGGAGATGTGAGGCATCTAAAGATCTCGCAGTATGCAGAAGCAGGAGTCGGGTTAGGTGCTGAAGTGTGGTTTGAATCGCTGTGGGGGTGGGGAGGGCGGAAAGATAGGCCCTCAGAGAAGCGAGAGGGGAAGCCGACGGGTCCTGGGTGCTTGAGAAAGAGAGATTCAAATCTGAAAACTGGTGAGAAAGACGTCTAAGGGCCCAAAGTTATTCTACCTTGATCCGAGATCCTGAGATCGGCCGGGAGGGTTCGTTTGCCCGTCAACTTTGCCCACCATGTAGCATCGAAAGCATCCTCGATCTTCAATGGTACGAATTCAAAAGAGGCATATCCATCAACGACCTTCCGTATCTCTTCCGTCCTGTCCTGCATCTACAGGAGGAGAAATTAGTTCTCGGCATACGACGACAATTAGATACACACTGAACAGACTTACTCGCTCGTCAGTACCAGCCATATCAACGTAACACACATATGCCTTCTCCCACACCCTGGAATTATTCCTGGGGTGGTCCTTTCCGCCCTTCCCTTCTGTTCCAGCATCCCCAGACTGTTTGAGTGGTTGGAAGTACCATCTATCGATGTAATCCAAAAGCACAGTCGAGCCTAGTCCGCCGGAGAAACCCAGAACTAGATTGCCTGAAGCCTTGAGTACCGTAGTCCTCCGTGATTTGCCTTTCGTACTAGTAGAGGTTGATGAAAGAGTGGAGGCAAGTGACGGGGGAGGGTTGATATGCGGGTCGAGACATCGTCTTGACTTTTGAACGACATGCCCGAAGAAACATTCCCTAGAGACTTTATCAGGCCTGAGTATCCGAGAGAAAGACAACCAAGTTTTTATACGTACTTGCAATAAACAGCGTGCCTAATAAACACTCTGCCGTTTGGTTCCTTGCACTTTACACACATCTTTGCGTGTTGGACTATTTTTCTACCTTGTTTTATTGAGAGGTTAAGAACTTTGCTGGAGAGATAGGGCGTAGGTGAAGATGATACGGACGAGGCATGAGAGCATCTTGCTCGACGCTAGGGTTTCCACAGGACATCGCTCAGAGAATTTGCTGAGAAGATGGTGGTTGTGAGCAAAAAAGGAGATTAGATCCCTGCCGTCGGCGACGATCTCGGTCATGTCAAAGTGATGGTGATGACAGGCTAGTGCTACCAAATTACCACTAAACCTCCCAATCTTCGCTCATCCCATTTTCTCAACTTATCATGAGAGTAAACAGTAGAAGGATATGAGCTAGTTGGATGAGATTGGCTCCTACAGTGCGAAACAAAGGGAAAAACACTTCCACACAACTAGTACAGATAAAGTGACATCGAGTCCGCATACAAGCAGTATATCTACCACACACCTGGAATGAGCCTTGCTCTTGCATCTTTCTCCAAGTCCCATAACTCCTGGTCTAGACTGATTTGCTTTCCCATATTCTTCTCCTCAAGAGGTATCTTTACTCCCAACGCTACCAGAGCCACGACAGCGCCAATCAAGGGTATGTACGACCAGAACATCAGAGATGAGCACAAGGCGGATGCAAGTGAGATTCTAGAGGAAGGGTAGATACTCGTTAGTGCTGTCCTTCCTTTAAGGGGAGAGACGGTAAAAGGAGTAACGCACGTATAGAAAGGATGGCGCACAGTGCCGAATGCGCTTTGTCGTACTGAGATGGAGCAGTGGGATGACTACGGTACGTATAACGCTCTGATCAGTAAAAGCGAAGCACCCAGAGAGCAAACTAATCTCAACACACCTCGGACTGCTGCCTGAGCTCGCTCGCAAGTACTACAAAGTGGGTCGCCAAGATAGCCAAAGCTGCGCACCCAAGCAGCCTCACTACAGCTTGCAACCAACACGCCGAGGCTTGTCCACCAAGCCAGGCACCGAGCCCAATGCCAACAAGCGTTTCTTGGACGGAAGGAAACGCCAACGCAAGCATCCAGTCTGGCTGAATCAGTCCATCCAGAGGGATAAAAGCGATGTACAGGAAGCTTGGGAGCGCGATAGCCACGATGTGCGTGAATGTGGCAATGGATATGAGAATCCTCGTGAGGCAGCTGCTCTTAGAGGTATAGCCATCGTCGTTCACCAATCGCAGAAGTGGGTTCTTCAGGTAATAGACGGTTGGAACGCATATAGCCAAGTTCGAAAGCCACACAATGGCTTCTATAACTACGATGATACTCTCAGTGTCTGGACCTAAACCTGTCATTCGTTGATAAAGAGACATACCATGGCCACTAGCAGAGCAGTTCAAGGAGCTCATTCTGTTACTTGTACCAGGAAATGGAAGGGAAAAGAGGGACGTAGGTGGTGGTAGTAACCAGACAAAGAGGGAGGGAACAGAAAATGCTCGCTCCCTCGCTCCCAAGAATAATTCACAGATAGCGTCGGCTTGGCTGCCGAGCTCCACTGACAACTGGTTCAGCACCAACGGAGGAGCCAAGACTCCTGAGAGATGGCAACTTTATTTGAGCTCAAGAAAGCGAGAATAAGTCTCTTCTTGCAAAGAGGCAAGGCGATTGTTTGTAAACTGGGAGCTAAAGACCCATGATATTGCAAAGTCAGTTGACGATTTGGTGGTCAGTCTAAGTGAGGGTAGCGCTGTTTGTACATGTTTGGTCACTACTGAAACCAACACGGCTGTATCGACACTAGACAACCGACTGACGAACGAATACACGGAAAAGCTGAATGGTGTTCGGAGATAGAGCCTCAATATCTCCTGAGGAACTATAGGAGTTGAAAACAAGCATCCTTGAGCTCTTGGTACTTGTTAGATGATGCTACCTCCAGAGCTTAGCGCTTAGCGCCTAGCTTAACGTTAACGCTTCCGAGTTCCATTATGATACGTGCAAACCAATACATTCCTTCCATCTTAGCTGTCCCATAAGCACGCAGACATGTTATTGCTCTCCCTTGAAACAAAACTTTCCTTCAGGTATAGTACCCAGTGCGGCAATCATCATGCGCTCGATGCTTGGAGGTGACGGTTGGAATTCATGCGACGCGATCCAAAGCTCCAGATACCTGAACCTTCTCCCAGACCAGACCTCTGGATTCAGGGACCACGGACGGACAATGTCCGCCCGGGCGCAGGCTAATGAATAGGATGAGCTTCTCTAGCCACAAGGAAAGGGGGAGTAACACTTGCTGAAACAAGAAGATCTTGCAAATTACTGAGGGATGACGGAGGTGTGTGAGTATGATCTACGCAGATTAGACTTGAGTGATAGGCCCTGAATCACCGACGGCTGTGGAAAAGGACATACAAGGTCAAACTAGTCCAAACAAGTACCACGGTCTCGGTATCGTTTGATGAGAGGGGCCCCACAGGGCAAACAGGGAGGTGCGGCAAACGGTGCTTTCTTCAGACCGATTGTAAAGCAGATTCCAGGCGTGCTTGGCGGTGGACCCTGCTCTGATATAGCGGGTCAAGTGGAAGACTATAGGCTGTGGAACGGGATCAGTACAAAGGAACGGCCAACATCTTCTGTATAGCTCACAAAAATAAGCAGTTCAGATTCCTTTCTACCACTCCCATTGTACGGGTGCCGATTTATAGAACAGGACCCATCACGTCGTCTCTTCGTCTCCAATGACATGCATCCATCTCCATCGTTCTTCACTCGTCGAAACACGACCGGCGGAGAAAACAGCGGTCAGGATTCTCATGGTCCAAACCAGAACATAGCCAATAGCGCTACTCCAGTCTGTGTAGAAGTCACCAAAGTAACCGTATCTTCGTCTACGGATGACGTGATTGTGGATAGATGATCGTATGCTTAGCGCTGAGTCGAACACCTCTATCATGACGAAGAGAATGATTGTAGAAGTTATGAAGAAAGATGATCTGGCTAGAACCTGATGGACTATGAAACGAGTGTGCCATGAGGAAGCTAGACAGGTAGACATGATATTGAGAAACTCACCTGAGGAATACAGAATAGCAAAACCAGAGAAGGCGAACAACAGGAAGTGCCAAAAGACGAACAACTTGTCCTCTCTGAGTTCCGAGGATCTGTGGTAATTTCTAGCAAGAGCTACAGCAGAGGCTGCACAGAGCATAAAAGATAACTGAGGCACAGACGGTGTGGCTAGTAGAACGAGTAGCCAGACTAGAAGTGGAGAGAAATAAGCCAGCGCTCGTCTGACGACGAGGCGCATCATGTTCGTTGTGGACGAATCCAGGGGAGACCACCTGATGATCTCGGATCACTGAAAGTGTCAATTTCAGTCTCAGGAAAGTCCGAGCATTCCGTTGATGGCATCAGTCCCTCTATCCTGGCCATGGCTTTGAAGTTCGGACTTCCCGGTTTTAGTGAACGAACTATGGTTCGCATCCTGACACAAAATTTTCATCTCTGGGTGGGCCAATCATGTCCCCGCTATGAGTCGAGCAAATTTCCAACCGCAGCTTTTCGGTCTTTACTATAGGGATCAATAGTCATGATCTCATAATCCAGAGAAAACGGAGCGGCATCGAGTCCCCCGCTAGTAATCTATGTCTCCTTCCACACCAGTCTGTTTTCTGCAAGCTTCAAGCTCCGTCTCTAATGACTAGGAATTGTCTTTGGATTGAGTCATGATTTAGAAACGCTGTGAGAGGACCAGTCAACTGCTTCTGATTATCATTTCTAATCGCGTATGAGATTTCAGGACGATAACGAGGTTCGTTCGTTGCGCCGAAACGGAGACCTCACTTCTCTTGAGCAGACCAAATGGAGAGTCTTTCAGAGTTTACTTGGAAATTACCACGATGCAAATCCACAACTGGAAGGTGAAGTTAGCCACCGTTTATCCCGGAGAGAAACAAGGAACTGCCAGATTCGATTATACTCCTCCAGGTCTAAGTGGGTAACTCTCGACGAGGCTATTCCCCTCGTTGATCTGTCACGGGAGAATTAGTAGGCAATCAAGACGGAGTTGCAACATAGTACAAGGTTCAGCCTGAGCTTTATTGACCTGACAGCTCAAACGACCAGCTTTCGCGATGCAGTGTGTTAGCCTTCAAAAGTTTCCTGAGCTTCTGTTCATCTTAATCGGCGCCTTGAATCTACTCCTCGGATCCGCCAATCGAGGTGAGGAAGAGGGGAACGACAGTAATCTTTGGGCCTGACGACAGCATCACTCAAACCAGCATTGCTACAGACCTAATTGAGTATAAAAAAAAGCATCTCGGGCAAAGGCACAACCGGAGAGACTAGTCATGAATTATCTGATCCGTTCGAGGAGTAATAAACGCATACGGCAAGTCCGTTGAAAACAGCAAGTACCAAGTACATGAAGAATTCAGTAAACAGTCAACGATATTGCGCTCCATACCAATCGGTGAGAGGGGTAAAACAAAAGGGATAAATATATTATATGGGATGATTGTAAGACGGAAAGAGGGAACTTCGTAAGATATATCCTAGGTGCTACATGCGATTATTGAAGTGGAATGTAGAACCCGCGAAACATTGAAATAAATACTATGGTTCCCCTCGACAACCCTCACATCAATCCCAGAGTGTTCAAAGCAGATAACGCTGCACTCTCCTTGGCAGCGGATTGAGATGTGCCCCATCCTGAACCAACAGGTCTTCCGTTAACTAAACGTCGACAAACAACTTCGGTGAGTACAGACCGCAGCGTGGACGAGTGGTCGCTTACCGTAGGCAGTTGCCTGCCATTGTTCTGCGTGTCGAGGACCAGAGACAGATGCCTGATAGTGAACCTGTATTCCTTGCGGTTGAGCCCAGTTGTTCAGGTGCATTCTATAGTCTGACGTCGTTGGAGAAATAGCGTAAGTTATCGATGGGACAAGGTGAGAGAGAGTTGCTTACCAGGCATGTTGTATAGGGGATGGATTGAAAGGCGTGAAGACAAACGAAGCAGCCGAGAGAAAGGACTTTAGTGTAGCGATTGTCCAGAGGGAGAGAGAGAGAAATAAAGTTGAGTGAACGAACGATAATTACACAGGCCGTATTTAAAGGGCCCATCCTGGCTCTCCAAGCGATCAATCTAAGGCGGTAAAAAGTGAACCGCTAAATCCAACACTTGCTAAAAATCCACGTTATCTAGTGAAATGCAAAATTACTGAATCAAAATCCGGATCGGTCAGAGCTTCCTAATAGGTGAGCACCGGATGGAATAAAGGGAGGGTAACGAAAGTGGAAGGAGCGAAAGGGAACTCAATAGAGAGGCGCACACGGCTATCATAACTTCCGAAAGCCCCCCACTCTTTGTGAGTCAAACCACTGGTGGAAGACCTGATCTTACTGTACAGAGAGTTCCGCAAAATCATCCCTCATTTTCACAGAAAAGACCAAAACTCCATAAGGGACTAGATGACCAGGAATTGGCCACCTAGTAGCAGGTCGTCGAGTGAGTTGTTTTTAGGAAAGTATCGCAGAAGCTGTTCCAAGCCAGGGAACAAAGATGGCATCTGATCGAGAAAGGGAGACACACCGGTTACTGCTCAGATAAACCGCTCGATGACGCTAGTCAAAAATGTATAATCAGCCCAAGAAAGAAAGTGGAAGACACGGCTCACGGTACTGTAGCATGCGCTACATACCCAGCGCCCGAAGCTGGTGGCTTGGACTATATCTGACACAGCAAGATACCCCATAGAACCGGTGTCGATAAGGTGATTTTAGGGTTGAAATAGCCTCTTCATACGCGGAAAACAGGTGGTATGCTATCAGAAACCAAAATGGTGAGTAGGCTATGACCAGTGAGCTAAGGTAGCCGCAGTACGACAAAGTTTGGCACAGTCACTTCCGTGGAGACTTGTATGGCTCTGAGTGGACTTACCTGCACGCGTAAACTCACAGCCGACGGGAACCCATAAGCAGGAGGATAAAGTAGTGACAACATGAGCATTGCTTCGTAGATGATCAGTCTCAGCCGCATCTCTGTAGCACTGAAGCGAATATCTGATGGCGTACCGTCTGGTTTGACTAAGTAGGCTCCTGTGGGTGTATAGGGAACTTGGATTTCATGCGGTGTGAAACGCACAAAGTTAGCCTTGATCAAATAAAACTCTTGTCGGACATAAAGACACGGAAGTTTCGTAGAGTAGCAACTGTATGAAGTGATGACAGTGGAAGATCATGCGATCTAGATTTCCGATGGGGTAGGGATGGAAAGTGGCTCTTTGTTTGTTTGTGAGGCGACAACTTCTAGTAAACTTCGAACACAGGGCTTGCTACATCGTCAGTCTGCAGTATCCACTGGTAATCGCGCACAAGAAAGACCGTGATTCCCAGGGTCGAATGCGCGAGGGACCACGCCCAGTTGGACTCAAGCTAGGTCCAGTCCTGGTGGTACCGCGAGAGCTACCTCATAAGGATTGGTCAAGGTCATTAATTTTCTCCCTAATGATGTGTTTCGCGTTCTAGCTATAGATCTGTCATGCTTTGAACATAAATGCGGTATATCGATTATCACGAACATCGGTAAACCAGTGACGAAGCACGTACGGGACACTGGTGCGTACTCTTGAATGCTGCACATCTCGCTAAACTGCCCAAATTTCCCCTCAAAGATCAATAGAAAATGCATCTTGGCATGTCCATCAGCTGATGATCCTCGCTTTGCACATCCTCTGGACCCCACAGTCGTCAATCCATCGCCTAGCCCTAAGACTCCCATAGAGCCGTACCTGCATTGACATAGAACGCAGGCTGAGCTCTGGATCATGCCACTATCTAGCCTCGAAAGGACGCGTGTTTGAAGACTGAGCTCGGCGCGTCAAGCAACTTCATGACAAGTCGAGAAGTAAAAGGTTCACCGCCAGACATTCTTACTACCGAGGCGCAAGTGAACATCTACTTACCTGTTACGGATGCCCTGGGCTGCCTTCTGTCATGGTGAGGATCGAAACGCGCCGCCAAATCGTGCTCTCCGAAAACCAACAGCCTTCGGACGGATAAGATAATAGGGAGAAGTTAAACCCAACCAGGTTTCTGCGGGTTTTCAAAGGTATCAAATATGATCATGCTTGTGCACTGATTTATTCAGAGTCGTTAGGAATTGAATATCCAAGTCTTCTCGTCTGGCACTGGGCGGTGGAGGACCTCTGAAAGTGTAGCGGGCGTCAATAATACCATCAGATCCCGACACGTGCCCACAAACGCTCAACTCCCTTCCACATAGCTCCTGTTGTTTGATGCGGCTGGGACGAAAGCTGTTTCTCAGACCGATGGACCCGGGGAGGTATGATGGAACCTCGCTCTATCCAGAACTCTTTCCTCTACAAGCGGGTGAAAACCTACCTCTTTGCCTGTCTCTCCAATGTTTTCACCCGGACGTACCGGTTCAGCTTCCTCAGGTACGTCCTCTCTCCTCCTCCAGATGGACGCACAAATCGTTCCCCTCACTGAATATACCTTTGAATTAGAGTATCGCATGGCTCTGAACAACGTAGCACAGGCTAATCGATGGCATGTCAACTATATATCCAGTTCTCGTGGTCCACAACATGAAACTGTATGGGAGGTGGCTGTCTATGGTAAATCTACTTCCCCATCGCCCCCCTCTTTTCTTTCTTTTTCTCATATCAATGTTGAGTTTTGGTTTTGATTTCTGCTGCTCAGTGAATAACGATCGACTCGGAAACGGAGTGGGACAGTCGAAGTTTATGGCTATGGAAGCTGCTGCTCACGCTGCTTTGGAGGCTCTACGACGAATGGGAGTACATTGACACGTCCTCACGCCAGCATGGATGATGTGGCCACAGCTATTGCCAGAGGCACAACTTACGAGCTCATTCCTGTACGCCGACTATGTACAGCTCATCCTAGTCCACGCTCAGGATAGTATGAAGCCGAACGAATTATATATGCACCATATGCCATGTCTATACCATTTGCTGCAACCCCCGCCTCAACGCCCCAACACAGCAGTTGCTACTTTGTCAATTGCGTTCTACAGTGCGCCCGCCATATCCTGATATCTTAGTTTGCAACGAACGTCGCTATTTGCCCGCCATATCTTCGTCTAAACCCAGCCGTCGGAGGACAGCGCGTCTGAGAACGCACTAGGTCCCCAATGCACTCATCGCACCTACCGAGGGTGGACGAAGCCGTTTTGGGCCCATCTTCGAGACTATCATAAACAAGGTTCAACCTCCGCAGAATGTGGGACTTCGCGGTACTAGTCTTAGGGTATCAGATGTTCCAGATAACCAGCCTCAAGGCTCCTATCGATGGGCCCGTGTACGGGTCTGAATCGATACACTGATCATCAACCTTCTTTACCCACTCGAGCTCCTTCCTCTGTCCTAAACACATTGATAGTTTTACAATAGGCCTGAGAGCGAATTCCGCCACGGGCTAGCATGAATTACGACGAACCTCTGGAGCTCGGGCTAAGGCTGGAACTCGGACCCGATGTCTCCCTAAAGGGCGGAGTGGATTACAGTGAGTAATCTAAATGGGCGCTACAAATGAAGATTATATCAGTGACTCGAGCCCATGATCAACAGGTCCTCCGAGGTCACAGGAGAGGATTCGATCCTGGCCATCGTATACACATATATACTATGAGGTACAGTATCACAAACCTTCCTCCATCGCCTCTCATGACCCAAGCGACCCCAGACGCTTTGCCTAAGAGCCAAACCTACGAAGGAAGCTGTCACTGCTCCCTCGTTTCGTTTACTGTAACGCTCTCACCACCGCTCTCCGACGGATGCGAAGTAGCTTCCTGTAACTGCTCTATCTGCATTCGGAACGGATACTTGTTGGTTTATGTGTCCGATGACGCTGTTAAGATCTTAAGCGGTGAAAACGAGGTCAAGGTAACGTATATGATAATACATTTTATCATCGATTTGTACCAGTTCTGCGCACGCATCGTGGGTAGGCCGCAACACGATCAGCACAGTCACCATCGGAATGCGCCCTTGCCCTTAGCCCCGGGTTTCTGTTATGAAAACGTATCCTGCTGACTGAGGTTCTCTTCCTTTTCCCTTGTATATTGTATATAGGAATACAGCTTTGGTGGAAAGAAGATCGGACATCAGTTCTGTCCCAGCTGCGGAACCAGCCTTTGGTGTGTATCGATTTCCCAGGACTTCTTTCCGGGGATGAGGGCTATCAACGTGAGTTGACTTCGTCGGTCTCACAAATGATGAGCGTAGCTGATGGATCCTGTGACTGTAGGTCCGTGCTCTGAAGGATATTGACCTGGAAATCGACACTCTCAAACTTAACAAGTTGGATGGGAAGAGTATTGTCGAATTACGTGCTGGCCCGACATGATAGGCCAACGCAGCGCGAACTAGATACTGTTTGGCTAGATGCCGTCATGGGTATGCTATGATCTATGAGACCGCGGGTATGAACGGCCAAGATCATACGCAAGAAGAGGAGGAAGCAAGCTGCGATAGCGTACCAGTATCGCAGAGTTTTCCGATTTAAAAACTCAAATTGAAATCCCATATCGGCAATGAAGATTCCACTCAAGGCAACGCCCAAGGTGTGATTTTTTTGTTTTGTGCTGAGCTGGCTAAGTAGCAGAGTTCAGGAGTACCATACGTACTCCAAAAGGCGGATACAGCGAAGCTCTGCGGATCACTGAGCGGGATGGTATAATGGGAACGGCCGAGGGCGAAGGGCTTTCGGGCTCCGACAGTGGCCTCGAAGGTTTGTGCAAACTCCAAAGTAGTACTGTGACTAGAGTTCGGCCACGTTCCAGGGACATCGAGAGAAAGGTGGCGAGGTCATACAGGACCACACCCGCCCAGATCTAGACCTGACTAGATCCAGTACGATATTTCTTGGTGGAGATCATCCTGGTATGGCTGGCCCTTGACTCTTGAAAAATCCCAGAGTACGAACTCGAAACCACAAGTACTCCGGCCAAAATGACTTTCCGTGAGGCTTTTCAGTTCGTATCAGATCCAGAACCAGTCTCATGGAGTGTCTTCGAAGCAGTCTCCTTTTAGTTGGGGATCTGCATCGACGGATATAGACACGGGTCATCTCTGGAGAAACTGCCAGTTGTGCAGTGGATCACAAGTAAGATTTTGAGAGTCAGTTTCGTCGTCGAGTGTGGTCAGGAACAAAGTTAGAGGTGGTATGGCGGTGCTGCCATCAATCCGTGACGGGTTTGGATCAAGGATTATGTAAACTATGTCCAGCTCTCCCTTCGACCCCGAGTGGCGCTCTTACTTCCTAGAACTCTTGGACTCGGTCAATTTCCCCTGTCGAAGAGGAGAAGTCCTTCCTTTGAGCTTGCAATGGACCTCCATGGTCTGAACCAGATGCTACACCATAAAACCTGGAAAAACGGGAACCTAAGTCCTCTAAATCTCTCTCTCTCTATATTTGATTGTGTTCTCCGATACTATGTCCGATACGGAGGTTCCTCGAGAGCATCTCTACGGTATATAAGCTGAGATCGTGCAACAAACGAACTAGAACCAAACTTGACCCAACTTCTCCCCCGCTTTTCCTCCTGTTTTTCTCGATATTTCATCATGCCTGGCTCTCCTGTTACGAACTATCCTCTTCGCGATCTCGAGGCCAGTATCGAAGCGAAACGGTATGTCTATCACCCTTTGGCATTTCTTCGTTCTAGCACTCATCTATGTCTTCATGTCAGACTCTCGATCCAATATGGTTGGATCAAGGACTCTATCGGTCGTTCTCAGCTCTTGCCAGAGTCGATAGACCTCTCCTCTGTTCACAGAGTCATGGACATCGCCTGTGGTACTGGCGAGTGGCTCTTAGACCTGGCTCGGGCGCCATCTATCCAACAACGTATCAACGCCTCTCCGAACGCTGTGGCAACTGTCGAGAACAAGAGTCCAGGATCTGCATCTGCATCTACGCCCCCCGTCGAGTTGTTTGGTTGCGATCTCAACCTTACAGTCTTATCAGGCCACAAAGGTCAGCTGGACAGCATAGGAGCTCGTATCTTCGCGCAGGACGTGACGGCGGAGTTCCCTGAGGAGATGTATGGGACGTTTGACCTCGTGCATGCGTCACTTCTTGCGTTCGCGTTGACGAAGAAGCAGTGGAAGTTGTTCCTGGACAATGCGTTCAAATTGCTGCGTGAGTTCTTATTTCTTGTCGTTCCCTCTTCGGAATGTGGCTCTCCCTGTTTGGTCTACATATATCTGACACTTGGTTCTAGGCCCTGGGGGATACATTTACCTCATGGATATTGATGGAGTCTTGACTTCTTCTGAGCTTCCTCCTCCGCAGGTTGGCTGTCCGTATGATTTTGGAAGTATGATGGACGGTTACACGGCCACGCACAAGCTTAACGCCCTGTGGACGGGTACTTCCGTTGCTCAAGGCTTCCATGGAGGGTAAGTATCCATCTTCTTTCGCTTCTAGTGGCTATACTGATCTAACCCGAATCTTTGCTTTCTCGTCTTGACACAGGCTAAGCTACGAACTTGATACAATGCTCCCCTCCGCATCTCTCACAGTCGTCTCCAACGAGATATTCGACCTCCCCGTCGGAGATCTCTGCAACACTGTCCCAAGTGTCCATAGTGGCACCTCACTCTCCCACCAACGTCAAAACACTGTCGAGATCTTCGCTCGCATCTTTGACTCGGGTTCTAAATCCATTCTCGAGCGCGGTGGTCGTTTGGAGTGCCCTAAGGGTGTGCGTATCAAGACGGAAGAAAGGAGGAGGGAGTTAGTCCCTGAGTTGAGGAGGTCCTTGGAGAGAGGGGTGATGCTGAGATCAAGTGAATGGGTTGGTAGGAAGGGGGTTGGTCCGTCTAACAACAGCGGGGCGGTCAAAAGTTGGGATTGGAATTGAACTCGACTGTACTGGGTTCTCAGGCTTGATTTGTGTTTGCTATGTCTCTAGTCGCTCTCTCGTGTGTTTGTTTGTGTACCTTCTTGTAGACCACTGTTTATGTTTAATCGTACTGTAACGCGATACCTATATGATCCATTCAGTTGCAGCCTCTCGGGGTAGTGATTCCTAGTACGATCAGGAAGCATCCTTGTACGCCGTCGCAACATAACTTTAGAAGTCCGCTCGAGGTACCTCTCTGACAAGAACTAAAATTCTGCTTCCTCACAAGGCAAACAGGCAGCTTGTGATGATATCGGTAATTTATTCGATACACGATCGCGACGAAAGAATGAATTCGTATCATATCCTAACTTCATATAGTGCTGGTACTACCAAATTCATCTCCTAGCTTTCTTCGCCCCTCCCTTAACGAGCTTCAACATAGCCAAATCAGGGACACATCCCTTCTCGTTCATCAGATAGTCCACGATATCCCTCGCATCGCATTGAATCGCCGCTTTCAACATTTCCGAGCTGATCGTCACCCGATCCTCGAGCTTCCTCTTCTTTCCCCTTCCTGTCGACGTCGTCGAAGTCCCAGCGCTGCTGGTGTTGGTGGCTTGTTCGCTCCTCTCGATGAGGATCTTAGTCATAGTTAGATCTTTGCTCCGTATGGCGACGAGGACAGCTAATCCGTCCCTCATCGTTGGTGAGGCCCCTTGGTCTAGGAGGAACCGAACCAAGGGTACGAAACGAGCGTGTACGGCACGGACGAGGGCGTAACCTTCGTAAGCATCTACGCGAAGTGGTAAGATTCCTTGTGGTGTGATAGCTGTCTGTTTAGAGATGATGTGACGGAGGAAAGGGAGTGGTTGTGAGCGGTCTGTCCATTGACCTCGTTGCGGGGTGGGTTTGAGAGAGGTGGAAGGACTTGGGTGAGGGGATGCAGATAGCGCTGGTGCTGTAAGGTTACGGAAGAGCCTTCGAGGAAGTTCTATGGATGGATGATAGTACTGCCATTGTTCCTTGTCCCGCTCGACTCTGAGACGCCGCTCCGCTTCTTCTTCGCTCTGATCTTGCACATCACTGAGCATGTTATTATGACCCTCACCACGCTCCATTTCTTTGATAATCGCATCCAGAACCGGCCTATCGCACAAAGGATACCTCAACGCGACGTTCAAATACTCCATCGGATGTCGGCTGAGAGTGCAACCACATCTGATAGCATCCCATCGTTGTGAATCGAAGTTATCTCGGATGATTTTAGAGATGAGGTATTGGGCTTTGAATGTGTGGCTTGAATTTTTGAATGTGTTGTACAAGTGGGATGAGACCAGTGGGAAAGATGAAGACAATGCCAAAAGGTGGATCGTGTAGAGTAACTATTTGTTTAGAGGTACTTGAATGAGTCGTTGAGTTCTGCTAAAGGTACGGGGAACCAACCTCTACTGGGAGGTCTTTCAATCCTGTGGCCAGCATTCCATATATAAGAGTCACTTGATAGTGATAACTTTCTTTAAAAGACTCAGAAGATACACCACGCAGATGAACTTGCGGATGAGAAGCAAAAAGAAAAGGAGTGAGCCGTGATCATGACATGTTAGAAAGTTGCGGGGGTCAAGAAATCCGTTGATCCTCGGATCTCACATGTTCTGCCGGATATTGCCGGCCGGTACTGTACTGTAGTCTCCGGTTCCGGTCATAGAAACTGTACCCGGTACCGCGAACCAACCACTGGTAGCATTTCTTATTTCCTACGACGACGACGACAACAACAACAACGACAATGCTCTACATATCCTGTCCTTTATCTCTATCTTATAAGAAAATCCGCCTGGCTTATGATCAAGCTGCAAGGTTGAGAAAATGTACGCCCACGCTGAAAGTACCATTATTCAGTGCACAGTCCTGGTAAATCCTCACAGGTCTTAACGACTCTCAGCATTTTCTAGCGCCCTGTGCTCTTTAGGTCTTCCACAGATCCTCCGCTGATCTGAGCCCTCATGCACATGATAGGCACTGTGTGAACTCGTGTTTACTTGCCTCCTACCTTCACCATCTTTGCTGTCCGTCTCCATTCTCATGGATATTCAGCAGAATGAATCTCTCATCAGTGAGTTGCTCTTTCTTGCTGAACTTAGATACGAGGGCTGATTAGACTGTACAGGCGCAAGAGATGTGAACTGCAATAACGTGCTCACCCAGCACTATTGTACGTTGAGTGATTTACACAGTGCATTGTTTGGTTGAGGATGTTTGCTGTTGACTAACCGTAATTATCCACCTTTAGATGCTCAATCTTCTGCACCAGCCATATTACCGCCTCTATCTCGATGCCCTCTACATTCGCCAAAATTTACAGGACGTAAGGCCGAGCTAGCCAAGCTAGAGCGTTTTTTCTTCTTGGATGAGCCTTCAAGTGGAGCAACCAGGTTCTCTCTTGTTGGGATGGGTGGTTGCGGGAAGTCGCAACTCGGATTTCGTTTCACGCATGATTATGTTCTCAGGAGGGACAAGTGAATTTCGCGATTTTATTTGATCGTCATAAGCAACGATCTGATACTTCAGTTAAGGTTTGACCCGTCCATGGTTTTCTTTGTTGACGCTACCACGAAGAACACGCTCGAGAACAGCTACATCGCTGTTGCTAAATCAAAGGGAATTAGCGACCCCTCTGCCAAAGCTGCTATCGATTGGCTATCAAACACTATGATGCCGTCTTTTGTCTTCCTCGACAACGCTGATGACCCCAAACTCAAGCTTCGCGATTATCTCCCACGTTCTACACACTCATTCGTCCTCATCACCACCCGACTACATAATGCTGGCCGCATGTACGGCAGTGGGCCTGAATCATTCATAGATCTGGAAGCTCTTCTCCAGGATGACGCGGAGGATTTACTCATGAGAACAGCTGAGGTGGGAAAGCAAGAGAAAGAATCCATTCAGATTCTCGTAAAGGTGGGCTTCTCTCCGTACACTAGGAGCTCTCTTTTCTCACTCTTTCATGATCACCTACTAGGAACTTCATTGCCATGCCCTCGCTATCGTGCAGGCTGGCGCAGGAATCCGAGTCCTTCATATGTCCATCGACGAGTACATCGAAGCTTTCCGCGCACTTCGTACTTCACTGATGAACGGGAAAAACGACAGTGTCACGGCAAACGATCTAGACGACTACCCTCTATATGTCGAAAGTACATGGCAAATCAGCTACCGCCGCTTAGACAAG
This sequence comes from Agaricales sp. HM26-F1, assembly GCA_002718315.1. Taxonomy (NCBI): domain Eukaryota; kingdom Fungi; phylum Basidiomycota; class Agaricomycetes; order Agaricales; species Agaricales sp. HM26-F1. Next base: position 46,383 of record NIBX01000125.1, read on the forward strand.
ATCCCGCGTATCCTCTTCGAATTGTGCGCCCATCTGCATCACACAGGTATCACGGAAGATACTTTCAAGCAAGGGTTGACCAATCTATCCTCATACGATCCAGCCTTTCCTCTTTCAGAGCAGGATGATGCGGCGCTCGCTCTACTTAGACAGCTCCTGTTGTCCTTCACATCGTCTGATGGATCATGGAATTCTTTCGCGTTCAAAGGATGCATGCACAATATCTTGTCCCTTTCCTTGCTACGATATGACGATGCCACACATTACTATATCCATCCACTCGTCCATGACAGCCTACGACAGGTCGCGCCTGCTCATCGTCCCGCAGCTTTTCTCCTGACGCTTGCCGCTCGAGGTACCACCATCAATCACTATACTATCAATTCTCAGCTCGACCTAGCGGCGCATGCTGAGAGGGTCCTCTTATCTTCTAATGGAGCTGACCTGCACCCTGATATTGCTATGTTCTTGGGCTCTATGTGTGGAGCCCTCGACCAAGAAACGGCGGCAGAGTCACTGTTCAGAGAGGCGTGGAAAAAATGCGAATCAAATCTAGGGAGCGAGCACCCCCAGTCGATCCTTGCTCAATCTCATCTGGCCTCTACCTTGGAATCACTTGGCCATTACAAGGAAGCTCAGCAGATGGAGAAGGAAGTGTTGGAGAAACGGTGCGAGATTGCTGGCACAGGGTATCCAAGCACTGTTCATGCGATGACCGAATTAGCAGAGACCCTGATGCGCCTTGGGCGGTACGAGGAATGCGAACCGATGCAGAGGCAAGTTCTAGAAAAACTTCATGCAGCCTTTGGCCCAAGCCATCCAGATACTGTCCATGCACTGGCTAATCTAGCGAGCACCCTGTACTTTCTTAGTCGAGATGAAGAAGCTGAAGGGATGGCGAGGCAAGTCCTAGAGAAATGCCGTGCAGACCTTGGTCCGAACCATCGAGATACCATTCACGCACTGGGCAATCTAGCGGCCATGCTGTACTCTTATGGTCGATATGAAGAAGCCGAGTCGATGCAGAGGGAAATTGTAGAGAAACATCATACAGTGTTTGGTCCGAACCACCAGGCTACCCTTCTCGCACTGGAGAGTCTCGCAGTCACCCTGAGCGCTTGTGGTCGATACGAGGAATGCGAACAGATTCAGAGGCAAGTCCTCAAGCAACTCCTTGCAGTCCTCGGTCCAAACCATCGAGATACCGTTTTCGCAATGAAGCAAGTGGCAGGCACCCTGCACCGTTGTGGTCGATACGAGGAAGCCGAGATCATACAGAGGGAAGTCCTCGAGAGGGAATTGCAGATTTATGGCCCTAATCACCTAGGTACTTTGAGAGCACTTTCAGCTCTCGCCATCACTTTGTACTTTCGTGGGAGCTGCGAAGAGGCCGAGCAGATGATGAGCAAAGTCGTAGACAGCTCGGAAAGCATTTTTAGCGAGGGCAATCGAGAGATTTCGTCATGGCGAGATATTCTCAATCAATGGAGAAGTGCTAAAGTCGAGGCGAGTCAGATCGAAACTTCATTGTCGTCCTCACCACGCATGACTCTAACTGCGTCAACCTCACAGTCTGCAAGGGAACCCACCGCGCTCTCATCGTTCAGACCACTTTTTGAGCGTCGTTTTCGTCATCCTTCGACTACCGAAGCTCTTGCCAACTTGATTAATGGGAACAAAAAAGTTAATTACGAGGAGGAAGCTTCGAGAGAAGAAGACGGAGAAGAAGGCGGAACTACTGATCGAACTGAATAGTATTGGTATGAGGTGAAGATAGTCCTTAGAGTAGAAGATGTGTTTTGACAGAAGCTTCATTATTTCGTCTAATGGCTGAAAAGGGTCAAAACGAGAGGAGGTTCACCTCATCCAGTGTATGAATCGACTGATCCGACGAACCCCACCCTCTCCGTAGGAGGTGCAGGGATGAGAGCGATGAGACTCCAAACGCCACTCAGGCTACGATTGTGTGCTTAACGTCGCAGCTGATGCATTACTGTAACTAAGGTGAACGAAACTGGACTCAAGGCCGGGAGCAAAGGGGGTAAAAATACATGTCCATATGAATCATGGTAAGAGTTGTGGAAGTGTGGGGGTAGTTAAGAAGATATTAGGATACAATGTATTCTTTTTCATTCGTACTAATCTGAGAGGAAGTGAGAGAGAAACAAAGCTGAACAAAGGAGCAAGGGAGTGATCGAAAACCTATCGAGAAACGAGAAAACCAGATGGGACAGCAATGAGAACGATGAGGTAAGCATGGCACAATGAACAATGAAATTGAAGGAATGCATGTGTGGATTTCCGTGAAGACCTAAGGTTTGGACTGATGCGGAAGGTACTGGAAGGATGGAAACAAGACACAAGATGAGTTAAGACAGGATGAGGGGAGGTTATCTCCTCTTTCTCGGCGAATCAGGTATCACGATCGCCTGTTGGCAGACAGGACATCGCCCAGAAACGTTAGTCAACCACGGATCCACACACGTTTGCTTCAAAGGAATAATACATCAGGCTTCTCCAAGCTGATAAGAGTGATATAATGATAAAAACGTACATGGAACGCATGCCCACAGGCTAACAGACGTAGAGGCTGGGGCCCTTCACCTTCGTTAGCGTCCGCCAGCTTGAGCTTATCCTCTTCATCTTTCGTACGAGGTTCTTCCTCCACCAACACGTGCTGCTCGCTAGTTTGAGGGTCTTCGCCCGCAACCACCGTCGAAGGACTCGCTGCATCTGGAGCACCAGATGTCGAAGCACTGGCACCAAGCGCACCTGTGGCTTCATCCTGAGCCTCCAAGGGAGGGGCCCCTGGTCGTCGTGTCGGCTCCTCAAAGTCCAATAAACAGATGGTACACACCGCCCGGTTCCCACCGATACGGACGAATGGGAACTCGCACTCCTCCCAGTTGTCCTCCCATTTGACTGGAGGTGCATCCGGAGACGATGACGGGTCAGGCGTGAGACCTTCTGTAGCGGGGGAAGCGGCGCTGGCAGAGTTCGAGTCGTGTTTCTCGGTTTCAGGGTTGGTTTCTTGAGAAGGTTTCTTTTTCTTCCGAAGTCGAATGAACCTGAAGCGTTTTCGAGGACGATGACCAGGGGGATAAACATGCTCATTCTTCGTTTTCGTTTTCCCGCTTCCCGGTTTATCCCCTTTGACCTCCTTACCGTCGCCCTTGGTGGTATCTTTCTCAACCAGCTCAGGTGCCTGGTCGACATCTGCATCTGGAGGAGGCGGAATATAGATAACCAGGGGTATTTTGTCTACCACTGATTTAGGGAGTTTGCCTATCTCCGGTCGGAGGACTGCGTTATTTGGATTCTGATACGGATGCCGGCCAATGAGGAGGAGGAGTACGTTGCAGAAGAGCTGTAAGGGAGGGAAGGTCCAGTGTGAGCAAGCAACAGAGCAGGTATCACAGGAAATCAACTCACGAATAACACCGGTGCTAACACGAACACGACGAAGCCTAGCAGAAGTACTTCGAGCACCATGACGTACATGATGCACATGATGGAGAAGACGAGCCACCATAGATGGGGAGAAGAGAATCTACAGGTGTTGACGGTGGTATATTCCAGGACGTGCGCGGTGAGGAACCAGACAAGGGTGATAAGGGTCGTCAGCATCGTTATCCTAATCAAAGAACTTCGTTAGAATATCGAGAGCAGGATCAAAAGAATTATTTTACCTAGCAAATAGAGCGCTGTAGGGCAGAGCTCTAGCGGCTGTTGTAGCCTCGATTGCTCTCCTCCTCTCAGATAACTCTTCCAAACGCCGTGAGGTATCAGAAGCGACGAAGGGTGCGCCGTAACCAGACCCAGACCCAGCTCCGGTTCCAGCTCCAGTTCGAAGGTTCATACCAGTCGATGTCCGTGAATTGGATGATCGATGTTCTTCATCTTGGAGATGTTGACGCCTAGGCGGGTTCGAGGTTCCATACGAAAGACAGTGAGCACGACAAGATTCATGCAAAAAGCTGGAGAGAATACGTACAGCATGTTGTCCCTGACGTACGCCCAATAGCACATTCCCATAGAAATAGCGGATTTAAAGAGCCAAACAAAGACCCAGACGTGTAGTGGCCGATTACACGCGTCCCACTCATTGAGATCCCCCATTTTGGGGCTTATCGTATGTGCGGAAATACCGAGAATGGTGATACATGCTGTTAGCTGTGATGCCAAGATCGGATATTAGCCATGTCGGAGGATGACTCTGAGAGGAAGAAACGACTGGAAGAGGGCAGGCGAGAAGCCTACCTGAGATAAATACCACGCTGAACCGACAATGAATTGAAACTTGGCTTTGCGTGCTCGGTCGGCGTTTTCGCCGTACCCAAAGTAAAATCGTATTCTGGCCAAAGGACCGGCTCCAGGTCTGAGCTCGAATGGCCCACTACCACCACCACCACCAAGAGGTCGAGTCCGCGATGCTTCTTGGGCTGCTGCTGCGGTTTGAGGTCCCGTGTTGTTCATGGCATTGGTGATGTGGAGAACAAGATCATCACGAGGTAGAGAAGGGGGCGGTAAGGTCAGAGTAGCATTGAGCGGCGGTCGTCCATATCTATGCTCGTGCATGCTGAGAGATGATGAAGGGAAAGGAGCTCGAGGACCGTCGGGATCCTCTGCCATAAACAAGCTTCTTTGAGCTATCGCACCACTCTGACCAGCCCGATCTCTGCGCCAACTCGAGACGTCCGGCGTACGATCAGATCCATACTGTATCGCAGACCGTCTGTTACGATGCCGCCGCGAAGGGCGGTCGGTATAGACGTCCGCTGGGAATTGGACGTGAGGTGCAGAACGAGTTCGTCGGAGGCTTTCTAACGAAGGTGTCGATGATGATTCCATTCTGGATGACCTGAAAGGAATGTATTCCAGATGCGTGGCCTGGTAAGGTAGCATGATAGTTTAGATAATAGTGATGGAAGGAGTTGAGAGGAGAGCTGAGACCAACCTGAGGCGCGCTCGAATCGTTCCCTGTCGAACTAAGGTATTCCTCCCGGTAATTTCAAAGCCAAGCAGAGACGAGACTGGACCTAGAACTTATCAAGCCCAACTCAACAGCTCAGACTTGGCTCACACAACAGCACAAAGAACACGCCTAAGCTCACCTTTAATGAACTTACAGAGTCCTGTACCAGAGATTATCGTATAAACGACTGTTCTATCCTGAGTGCGATGATGCAAGAACAAGCCTGAGATAGACGCGGCACAGTAAGCCCTTGGCTAGGCTTAGTGGCCCCAAAGTCTGTGCCGATGATGGCGTGAGATGCAGAGTCAGTTCCGGATCGATGCTGGGTGGAGGAAACGCAGCACCAGCGGCAGGCTTTGCTGTGCTGCCGGGTCAATTTGATGGCTTTCGGTTAGTCAGGTGACTACTGCCGGCTTGTTCCTGGATTCTATGTTGCAGTCCAGCTCCTTCTTTGCTCAACATCCCTCTGGCCTCAGCTCAGCGTATAACATTATAACAATCACGCAAATCATGCTTCCCATTGAGCCATTGTTGCCATTCTTTCCAACGTTAAGAAGACTTCATCGTTCTCCACCGCTGGGCACGTCAAATCTGAGCCAAATAGAGAGCATTCACCTCTAGATCTTGATTGATACTGAACTGTTCAGCTCGTCGCTCTCGTCGCGAGCGGTTGGTCTTGGAGCGTAGACTCTCCAAAGGATGTCCGATTTTCGTCAGGACGGAGTAAGCTCGGATTCTGTCCCCGAACTCATTCAGACCGTATAAATTTGGTTCAATTGCGAGCCCATCCGTTTAAACGCTTGCCATGGATCAACCAGTCTGCTCGGTTTTACCGAGGTTTCTCTGCTATCATCAGGGAGCTTGAGGTATGCCTTCGGTCTCTTGTAGACATCCTCTCTCTAACATACCTTGAACTCAGATATGGTCGATTTACCTTTGAGGTTTGGGCACTGACCGTCTACATCCCACGTGCAGAAGGGCGGCATCGCGCCCCGGAACGCGCAATCAGAACCTTACAAGGCACCAACAGCATCCGCTCTTCGAAGTTCAGCGTTCATCGTAGAACTTTCGGTCCGATGACCTCGTCCGCCATTCTAGATATGGTTCTTCGCCCGCGATCATGGTGTAGACCGTATAGAATCAACGGCCACCAGAGATTGATCCTACGCTTTCTCCGGGCGGCTGACCTGGGTCATTGAATAAAACCACGAGAAGAGGGTCTGGTGTTCTACCTTGACCGCCCCGCCCCTTCTTTGTCTGTCCCTTCCCACAGCAGTGGAAACTTAGTTCTGTGTGTGGTGCATTCAGTTCTCACGGATTTCTTCTTTCTTTCTGACACCCAACTAAACTGTGTTTCCTACAGCAGCCTTACGAGATTGAAAAGGCTTATATATCATGGGTGGAGGAGCAACAACCACAGGTCCCTCAGAACTGCTTCATCGTCGTCGGGCATTAGCGGGTAAATCAGGATGGGTTCGTTCTCTCCTCTTTTCTGTGTTTTCAGGCAGTTTGCATATACTCGCCCGAACCATCCTTCCTTCACCCCTGGAAAACTCTTTCTCACATCTTGATCAACAGGCTGGTTTAGTCGAGAATAAAAGGGTCTTCTTCCTTGCAGTGTTTGCGTCGTTGGGTGGATTGTGAGTGTACAGTGCCCATCACGAACTAAACAATCAACCTGACCCGCTGCGCAGGCTCTATGGTATCCCCTCCCGCCCCACAATAATAACTATCCCGAGCTGCTCTAACCTTCTTCATTTTCATGATCAGGTTACAATCAGGTAGAGTTTCCCCGAGTTTTGATTGTTATCTGTTGTTGCTAAAGCGGTTCTTCATTGCAGGGGGTTTTCTCTAGCGTTCTTCCGTGAGTCTAGTCCCTTGAAAGTGTTTCTCTCCGGCGACATCCTATTGAAAATGCTTTGTGCAGTATGAAAAATTTTGTCGCCCAAATCGGCAACGACGCCGTAGATCCCGGTAAGAAAGGTTGGCTGGTAGCCATCCTCGAGGTCAGTACCTGCGTGCAGATCACTCTCTTTCGCTTTATGATTCCTAAACCCGTCTCCTCTAGCTCGGAGCGTGGTTTGGTGTTCTGTGTTCTGGTACGTGCTGACTCTAGCTACTGGCTGATAAGATAAATCTAGGATGCTGAGGGTGAATCGTTTCTAGGGTACCTCGCCGATAGGTTCTCGAGGAAATGGACCATTCTATATGGTAAGTCTTCCCGCCTTTCTCCCCTCCTGTTTCGAGCAGATTACTGAACGGTAAATTTTATCATCTCCAGCGGTCGTTGTCTTCTGCATCGGCGTAATCGTTCAGACCTCGGCGAAACATGCTAGTTCGATCTATGGAGGTACGATCTCTCATAGCCGTCCTTTTCGTTGCATTGGTCGGCTTGATGACAATGCACTTGATCAGGTCGCTTTGTCACGGGTTTGGGAGGTACGGCTCTTAGCTCCTTCATTCTAGGTAGAACTCGATCTAATCTGTTTTGTATTATGCAGTCGGTTCCCTATCCATGGTCGTCCCTCTGTACAACGCTGAGATGGCTCCTCCCGAAGTACGAGGCAGTCTCGTCGGACTACAACAGCTCGCGATCACCTTCGGTTCGTCCATCCGGGTCCCCCTATCACATCTATACCGTCTAGCCTCTAGCTCATCATGATATCTTTAGGCATCATGATCTCCTTCTGGATTGATTACGGTTCGTACTCAGAGCGGCGCATTATTACCTGATTTGGTTCCTATGTTCACATCTTGTTATGTGTATGACCGTTTAGGGACTAACTTTATCGGAGGAGCGGGCGATACGCAGTCCGAGGCGGCTTGGAGAATTCCGTTGGCTCTTCAGCTTGTTCCAGCTCTGGTTCTAGGTGCGGGATCTGTGTTTATTCCGCACTCGCCCAGGTAAGTAGAACCCCATCCGCTAGATGCACTTCCAAGCAGAGTGGAACTGATTTTCTCTGGATCTCTTGTAGATGGCTAGTTAAACAAGGTAGAGATGATGAGGCCTACAATGTCCTTCGTCGCGCACGTCCAACTGCCGATGACGCCCTTGTCAAACTCGAATACCTGTATGTATCCACTTCCACCCTCTCTTCTCATGATGTCAGAGAACCGGGGCTCACCCTAAACTCTCTCTCTCAGTGAAATCAGAGCCCAGCACGAGTTCGAGGTGGAGGTCTCTCAAGAAAAATTCCCTCAGTACCAGAATGGCACTTTCTTGTCGGATTTCCTGCTTGGGTTCCACGAGTATGCTAGTTTGTTGAGCTCGAGAAGTGGGTGCCTTATTGTTGTCTTTTCATTCTTTTCTCTCTCTAATCAATGCTTCTCTTTTAAGGTCTCCTTCGTCGCGTGGCCTGTGGGACCCTGTAAGTGCACCATGTTGATACTTCCAACAATGGACGTAGCTCAGTGTTTTTATAGGCTCATGTTCTTCCAACGTAAGGTTCCGTTACTTGTTACCTTACCTTGACTGACGTTCAAGACATCCCGATCCTCAGAGTGGACTGGAGTATGTTGTCTTTTGACTACCCTCTGAAGCAGCAACTTATCCTTCTTTCCAAGATTAATGCTATCCTCTACTACGCACCTTCGATTTTTGGAGATCTCGGCTTGCAGGGCAACACTACCAATCTCCTGGCTACAGGAGTCGTCGGCGTAGCGTGAGCCTGCACCTTCCTCAGTCACCTTAACCCTCGGAACTAAGACTTGCTTTGTATTACAAAGGATGTTTCTCGCGACGATCCCTGCTGTGATTTACATCGACCAGCTGGGCAGGAAGCCAGTCCTCATATCGGGTGCTTTTATTATGGCCGGCTGCCACTTCATTGTAGCGCTTCTCACCGGCTTATACCGGAATTCATGGCACGAGTGAGTGCCCCTTCCTCAGTTTCATTCCCCTCCACTACCGTTCCCTGAGCTGACATGATCCTCCAGACATGTAGGCAAGTTGAATCTTGTTTTTGGGCCCCGACTTGGGAGCATGGGCTAACCCAGGTATCGATTTAAAGCTGCTGGATGGATCGCTTGCGTTTTCGTCTGGATATTTGCCGTCGGTGCGTCATATCACACCGGGTCTCCGTGATAGTCAGGAATACTGATCCTTATTGTTATGCGTGTAGGGTTTGGGTACAGTTGGGGGTGTGTACAACTTTTTTTTCTTTCTGATTCACATAGTCTCATATCCTCGGGGGCCTGTACAGAATATGTGGCTGGATTGTCGTCGCGGAAATCTGGGTCTGTGTAGTATCTGTCTTCCATTAAAGTATGATACTGATTCTTTCTATCTCCTCTATAGCCTCTCAGCATCCGCGGAAAGGGCTTATCGATTTCGGCTTCTTCTAACTGGGTGAGCCTAATTTCCGTCCAGCAATCTGCTCTTCCTCCCCTTGCTCAGCGGCATTATCATCATGGTTGTCAGATGAACAATTTCATAGGTAAGCGAACCCTCAGATGTGGTTCTGGAATAGAATGCCCTTTTTGAGCTCTTTCCCTTGTATTCTGTCGGAATATAGTTGGCCAGGTGAGAACTAGGCTTACTTCCACCGTTGAATATTGGATTTCATGGCCTCGGCTGTCTAGGTCACACCCTCGATGTTAACGCACCTCAGCTATGGAACCTTCATTTTCTTTGGGATGTTCTCTCTCATGGGAGGTATCTTTGTGTGGTTCTTTGTACGTCGTGTTCTTCATGAGAATATCCTCCTCCCGTTCACTTGATATATCTGATAGATGCCTGAAACGAAATTGCTCACACTGGAAGAAATGGATGAAGTATTTGGTGATGCTGATGGTTCGTCTGGGTCTTTCCTCACGTTTTGTAACGCAGTAATGACTCTTGCGACTCTTTAGGCCTGGGCGCAGCAGATCTTGCTCGTCAACATGCTATCCACAAGCGACTTGGGCTTTTGGAAGGAAGCGACGAGAAAAGTCACGAGGAGAAGACGGAAATGAGTCCCACTGTATGAGACCACTTGAGCTCTCGCGGCCTCCTACAGTACGCCCGCAGATTGACATTCTCTCAACTTCTCTACTCCTATATTCTCAACCTGTGTAAAGTAGTGTTATGTCTTCACGTTTGTTCAAACTTTTGTATCCACTTGGAGTGGTGAAATTCGAGTAATTCGAAGTGTGGGGTACCCCAGAACGCGACCACGTGTTCTGTTAAGCGCGTCTCGGAGCGTACTCAAGCCGAGGCCTGAAATTGAAAGCTGGTTGCATACGGTCTTGATTATGCATTTTAACGCGTCATCGGGCTAGTTGCTTTAGCTTTAGCTATGCTCCCCGCGCCTCCAGAGTCGCTGATAATAGCTATATCCCATAGTCCACGGTGCTCCATTGTGGACCTAAAGACTCTTTGGATCAGACTCTGGCATATGCCGGTCATGACAAATGGAGATAATGGTTAAATAGATACCTGCCGCTCTGACAAGTACTGTAGTAAGTGTTCTGCAGCACATCGGAGGATTGTGTATCGTCTCTACTGCACCTCCCAGCGTATGGGCAGTCGCCGTTGTGAACGGAAAAACAATACGTCCTGCAATGCGTTGTGGCATTATTAGTAGCTGCTATGAACCCGTTTGGGTTCGCAGTGTGTGAAGTGCCACCGCAGCGGCTTGCTCCATAGCCACGATTTTCGAAGGTCCTGATCCGGTTCCCATACATGTGTTGTTGACTGTGTAAGTTAAGAGGGAGGGAGAAGCTTTTGAACGATGAAAATAGCCAAGACAGAAGCTACTAGGAGAGATGCTCACTGTATACTGCTGCATCCCACTTGGTCCCATGCCCTGGGCCGTAGGAATTCGATAAGTAATTGATTTGCCAGTGTTTACTCTGTGCCAGATTATTCAGGGTCATTCGGTAGTCTGCGATGCGGATACAGTTCAAGGTGAACACTACAAACTTCACAGAGCACCAGGACAACACCCAGCATAGTAACAAGTCGAAACTCACCTGTGGACGTGACGATATTCCGAGGGTTAGACATAGTAAGAATTGTCCTACAAATTGGTTCCTCTGTGGCTCCTCATGATCAGAGAGCTTCCCTGTATTTATCCAGTTCAGAGAGGTGGACGACCAAGACACGAGGATGAAAGTGAATGATATAACAATTTACGTGACCGCCATGGCTCCGTTCAAGTGTCTCCGAGAGGCTCAAGAATTGACATGATTTTCAAGTCAGGGGATTGAAATAACACCTTAGGCATACCGTGACTATAATTCAATTCACTATCCAAGGGTGTCCCAAACCCTTGCTCGAGCTGCCTTTCGTTCACGAAGCTGCTTATAGCTTCGAGAGACAAGATAAAAGGAGGTACTACTGAACGGATCAAGTTCGTTATCAACCCAGGAATGAAGGGGATTTATCTCTTATCCCGACTCGGCTCAGTGGACGAACAAGTCGATATCGATACTTGGCTCTAAAACTAAGGCATTCCGCGCTTACTATGCTAAAGGAAAATGAATGTGGACCTGCCCGGACAGGTTGGGTTTGCTCTCAGGCTGGAATGGGACGATCTGGATCGGGATGATAGGTCCCGTCGGATCGTCCTAATAAATTCTAAAGATCAGGTCAATAAATAAAAGGGAATACGGGGCTCGCCGCTCGGATTGTAGATGATTGAGCGCCAGACGAGCCAGTAAGAGAATCGAAGTAGTAGAGAGGTACCATATTTGATCATGTATCTGAGGGATCCATCAACGCCATACTACTACTCAGACGATCCATCGAGGCCAAAGATGGTTCTTTTGCCCATCTACGACAGCTAGGCTACTCGCTGAAGGAGATTCGAAAGCAGCACCGGCATCCCGAGAACCCCTACTCCAGTACTCGAATCGATGGCTATCTGCGGTTTAATCCCCGAGTTCTCTGTGATCTCCAAAGTATAGAATTCTAGCGCGCTGTCAGAAGCTTTTTCGTAACAGGCCATGCTTGGATCGAGTCCATCGCGTCGATATTAACTAGTGGTGCCAGTGAAAGAATGCGGGGAAGTGGAATATCATTCTACCCCGATGTCACAGACACTAGGTGTTCTGGCAGGTTAAGTATGATTCCAATTTCTTGATACCACTTGCCACTTGGGGAGGGTCTGCTCGGTTGAGGTATGGAGCTGGCTCCGAGGCAGAAGATGAAAAGGCGACCAGATGATCTTTCTGTACAGCACCTAGCCTCGCGACGCACCTTCCTCTCTTCCCCAATCCGTACTAGTAGTGGGTCGACTCAGCAGTACTTTTGAGTGAATATATTAAAAAAAACAGCAATCCTAGATTATAGGATAAGACCTATCTCTTGCAAAACGTGCTTCCGATAATCGTCCTCAAGACAGGTGGTGGAAGACAAGTAGCGTAAGCGTAGGCCTTGCCTCCGCCTCGGCGCTTAGCGTTCAGTATCTACTACTGCTGATTGAGTGCTTGGTCTACTCCTGTACCGGGTTCACCATTCCTGTGGCCCAGGAGGTAGTTTGGCTCCGCAATATGTGTATTCAGGACTAGGTTAAGGTCCAAAGTATGTGGAAGCGGGTCATGGACCGCTGAAGCTTGATTTGCAACGTGGTGTGCGCATTGTGAGAGTAGCACCGAAACTCAATTGCTGAAGCCTTAGTTGCGCGGTAACACCGATGAGATCCAGGGCTTTGAGTAAGTTTGAGATCCTAAGAATCAAAGAATAGTATGTTACGAAGGGAACTTTCCCTCGGGGATGGTGTTCCACCGAGGTGAGAACTTGGGAAAGAGAAGAGAGCTCACGATGCTCCATAGACGGAATTGTCCTGAAGGCTAACTGATGCAAGTCGACTTCAAGTCTTGAAACAGCATGGAGATTTCGGGCTAAGGTCCCTGTGACTAGGGAAGATGCCCTTGACTCAGTAAACGGGTGCACCAAGCGACGATATAATGCAGAATTAGATCCTTGCGAAAAAGTATGAGCTAAGAACTAGCGATAGATCCTCTTTCTCTGCGTCTATCGACCTCTGCGTATTCATTATCAATGCCATATTCCGCATTCTTGTTCCCAATCCACTTCCAGGCGTTGTTCCGTACGAAGTCTTCGAAGGACCACAGTTCGTGATTCAGATTCTGGATGTCATCGTATCGGTAAGTTTCAGCCTCAAGAGGCGACGCCATTTCCGAAGCTGGGGGTAAAGGTGCCGGGGAAGGGGGAATAAACTTGCCCCCAACATCAGAGGCGGTCGAGAGTGGGCTGATGGGCCCAAGAGGGTGGACCGACACCTTAACCCTTGAGTATTCCTGATGGCTATTAAGACAAAGTGCATATATCAGATAAAAATCCAGCAAGCTCACTGAACCTTCGAAGACGTCCAGACAGTGAATATCATGACTGGTCAAGCCGGACACAAAAGTGCCTCTAACAGACTGATCGTCGAAGTCCAGCTCCTTGCCGTCTAGCAATGAGGCTTTGGCATCCACGTAGGGAACGATGCCGGGGTAGTCCGCATTCTATACTTGGCATGAGAGTTGCCGAGAACCATTGTTCATATCGGAACATGCGACAGAGGCCAGGATGAATCATAGCAGTACCTTGACCTGATGTCGCGTGAAGTGCTATAGCGCCAATGTAGAGTGATCAGCCTCAGGCATCCTATTATCAGGACGCTGGCGAACGAACCAGTAGAACCGCAGGGCATATGGATAGATGCGATCCGTCGTTGCCAATGACCCTACGAAGAATATTTGGATGCATGAGGGTCCCATAAAAGAACGCTGAGGTCGTCGATGGCTTCATAGTTCCCAGATATCCCAGCTGCAGTTATATCTTCGTTATCGTCGATGTCAAAGTTCACAGAGGGATGAATCACATGACGAATATTGCTCTCTGGAAATTTGCTCTTGACAATCGCTCTCAACCTCACTTTGTTCTCCTCCTTGCACTTCAACATCATGGATCAACTCCATCTTCTATATTGGTGTAAATATATCTAGGACACTAATCAGCTATCAGCTCTCTTCTCCACGATAAGACACTGAGTTGTTGTCGGTCTCCAGTATCTCAACTTCCTCTAACAACGATGCATCTATTCCCCGCTCTTTCATCTCTGCTTGCGTGGCTTCCCACACAAACACCACAAGGTTTTCCACTGTTGACGGCCTCGTGGAGAAATAAGGTATATCTTCGTCCTGTGCTAGCGTCAGTCTACACGTCGCTGAGCATGTTATCCTCGACGTACGAGATGATGGTGGTCCAATCGTGAGACGAATGCTTTCTGGGCGATCTCTTTCAGATCATGGATGTTCAACACCATACCTGTATTAGGATTTATCTTTTTTTAGGGCACCAGATATCAGCAAAGCTCTCAGAAGAACAAGTGTGTCAGCTCGACTCACTTGACCTTTCAGCGTCAACTTGATCGTGTAATTGTGACCGTGGAGTCTATTACATCGTCCGTACAGCTCTGCGTTTTCTTCAAGCGAGAGTTCTGGGTGGTGTAACCTGTGCGCAGTAGAAACTTTGAATATACGAGAGAGACGAACGATAGGCATGGATTTGGGGGAGAGCGCCCTCCCGTCGTATTTGAATGCGTACTGGCTCCGCCAAACCCTTCGATGGCCAGTAAGCAGCACTGCCACTGTTATGCCCTTGGGGTTCTGGACCCAGAGCCTGTTTAATGCGCGTTTGAACAAGGTGCTCCTGTTCATCGTCCATACAGTAAACGCCTCGATCTTGATGCTGATGGAGTCTAGAGCTCTTAGGTTCACGCTGTCGCTCATTGACCTCGCAGAGTTCCGGGCTATGGAACGAGGTAGCTATGGCTTATATGAAGCATTGCATCTCCCCGATAGTGGACGAACAGTTCTGAGCTTAGGAGATAATAAGTATTACAAAATGAATAACGTTAAGGTACATCCTTTGCTTAGGTTGCTTAGGAATAGAAGATACGAATAATTATGGAGGAATAGGTAGATCCTAGGAAGGGAGTCGTGTCGTAGGTAGATTCATGAAAAGGATAGATTGTGGCTGGGGGCGGGTATTGAGGACAAATCGGGACGCTTACACTATAGAGCGTGAGAGAGGAAGAATCATCAACGAGGAAACATAGCGGAATCATCAACGCCTCAACGACATTTGACGTGGTATAGCCTTCCATGACCATGGTCGCCATAGTGGACTCTCGACTTGGGTTTCTTGTGCTTGCGAGTCTCGCCTAGTGGCTCGTCGTAGTCGGTGGCCTCCGAAGTTCCTAGGTATTCTTCGTCCTCTGAGGAGTCTCTATAAACCTGAGAAAGCTCTTCACTCTGTTCATTCCACTCATACTCGTTAATGACATTATCACCGAGCGCTTTCGGCGAACCTCTGGCAGCTCTTCCCAGCACGACAGCTGTCAGCTTTCTTCCGTAGACGCAGCCTGTGTCTAGTCCGATGGACCACCGTTTCACATCAAGACCGCGGGAGGCTGAGTGGCCATAGAGCATAGTGGATGGGTGACAGGGTAACGAGTGTGGATCACGGGAAGATGATGGAGCAGTGGAGAAGCCAGAGCAGAGGTTCATGTCGTGGTTCCACAAGTCGGCCCATGGACGGCCCTCTTTGCCTCTGATGAAGTAGAGAGAACCTTAAGCGAAAGGACGCATTAAGAGAACCTAGAGCTTACCGAATTATTCTACCCTTCCGGATGCTCCTCATGTTGAGGACGACGAAAGGATCTCTGTTCTGGGATACACCCAAGATCTTGGTTTCCTGCACGTTCCTCATGGCTTTAATATTGCTCTGAGTGGTGCTGAGAGCTTTGGGTAATACTGGAGCTCTCGCGAGCGGCTGTCTCTTGTCCGTCTTCTTGTACCGTATGTCTTCTGGTAGCATCCCTGCATGGGCAATGAAAGTGTGTGCAGAGGGTATGTGAAGCCTCAGGGGTAGACCAGCGAGGTATTCGTACTCGCTGACTGAAAGATCGTGTGCGATGGAGTAATGGTCGCCAAAGAGTACCCACCCGTCTGGTATACGTTTGAACCATGGACGAGTTCCTGAGGTTGCATGCCGAGCCTGGCGTTCGAGCCAATCTTCTAGATCCCACCCTTTCTCGGATGCGCGCGTCCAATTAGAGTGCATAGAATCAAGGAAATCTCGTCCTCCAGAAAGAGAATGAACCCAGTCGAGCCACTGTGACAAACAGGATGATTAGGTTTCATTTTTCTGGATGTGACTGAAAGGTGGCATACCGCTCTCCATTCTACAATTTTCTGGTCATGATTTCCCCTGACGCCGGTGATGTTGTTGCGCGCCATGAATGATATAACAGACATTGAACCCTCGTGGGTACCCTTAGCAGCGATATCTCCGACGTGAACTAAAACGTCCGATGCAGAATCGAATTCGACCTCATCCAGTAACTGCCTGACAGTACTTGAGTTAGCACCACAGCTCGTGGAGTCCAGGAGAGAAGCGCTCACTGAAGATATACGTCCATTCCATGGATATCACCCACAACGATCACACGGCGAGCAGGGTCACCTGCAAAAGCAATATAAGCCTATCTTCCAGTTAATTATAGTCCAAGGCACACACACCGAGTGGGAATTCCTTGCTGCTGAGAGTGTTCAAAGCGACATATTGACGGAAATCAGGCAGCTCTAAGTTCGATCGTCAATACTAAAAACAGGATAAGATAAAAGTATGGGCACGCGGCATACTTCTGCCTTTGAAGTCGTTGTAGCTTGAATGTAGGAGCTCTGCAAGGGATTCTGCGGTAGAACCTTGCGAGTTGTGGTATGAGAGTAGTAAAAGGACTGAGAATATGACAGTTAGCAAGCCGATACGTAGAGCGAGAGGCATAGGTGTCTCTCGTCCGTCGTGGTAGCTGCAGCCTTGGAGGGACAGAGAGGAACGGTTATGGAGCCGATTATTACGTCAGCATCGCGGAAGCTGCGGATCGACTGAGGCACGTGCCCTCGAAGCTCGTGGATCTAGACCTCTACCAGCAGCTCTCCTGTAACGGCAACGTGCTCAGCTGTGTGAATCCTCGTCAACTGGAAAGTCATTGAGAGTTGGTAACGCATTACACCAACACACATTAGAAGAATGAGCAAAGTTGTCTTTGGTGAGCAATTCGCGCGTCTTGATACAGCACCGCATTGAGCCTTTCTTCAGTGGGGAATGTGCCATACCATATCGCTGAGGTATGCGATGCTGTTGCAGCACGCTGTTAGTACTGACATCTTTGTTTATAGGAGCAACTCATAGACGTATTCAAATCTGTCGGGCATGTTGCAGGACTACGGTGCGTCTTCTCTCGTCCTCTATCTTCTTGGTTTTGATCAATTGTGCAGGCTTGTGTTTGATCGAGACACTGGGAAAGCAAAAGGCTATGGCTTTTGCGAATTCGCGGGTATTCCACTCTATTCTGGCATAGTGAAGCTCAAATCGAATCTGATACGTTTTCATGAACTCTGCTCGTTTTCCGTCCGCCCTCTTTTGTGCTCCGTGTGACAACTTTCGTGATCTCCAATCCTCATCGAATGACCCTTTGCACACCCTTCAAACTTGAATCGTCCCCAAAACCTCAATCACTGTCCCATGTGCCCAATCTGAAGACCATGAAACTGCTGCGTCTGCGGTGCGCAATTTGAACGGAACAGAAGTTGGAGGTCGAAACCTACGGATTGATTTAGCGGACCCGGATCCCCAACTAGAGGGCAAGACCACTGTACGTGGTGAAATTCTAGACGACAACGATGGAAGGCGGCATGACTACGACAGGGATCGAGATCGTCGAGATCGCGACCGGTTTAGAGAGCGGGACAACAGGGACCGCGATGTTGACCGCAACAGAGGCAGGCCTCAGGGTACTGCAAGTTTCTTAGCTTCGATTCCTACTGGAAAGCCATCTCCTCCTGGCATGGACCCTCTAGATATGATAACGAAGGTCATAGCTGACATGAGCGCGCCCCAAGTCATGGAGGTATTAGCTCAGATGAAAGTGAGTTGGTTCTATGCTGCAATGTGTCTCTTCGGTGTTTTCTTATAGTCCTCGAACTCAAGGCTTTCGTCATCAAACATCGTGAGGAGGCCCGTGCTTTGCTGGTAGAGCATCCACAGTTTGCCTACGCCTTGTTCCAGGCATTGCTCACGTACCAAATTGTCGACCCGATCCTCTTAGAGGTAAGCTCCTTTTTTCCACCTGTTCCCCCTGCTAACATCCTCCCCACAGAAAATGCGCGACGCCGTCCGTGGACCTTCCAACGTACCACCAGCGCACCAACAAAGACCTCCTCCCCATCCCTCTAGCTATCCTCCTCAGCCACCTCCCCTTCTTAATTATCCACCTCAAATGTCACAAGGCATGCCACCTCCCAGTAATTATCCTCCAGTGGCTTCAGGATCAATGATGCCACCACCTCCCCCTCCAGGGCAGCACCAGCCTCCTGGGATGTACGGAATGGCCCAGCCTGGGCAGATGTACCCTCCAGCCTACCCTGCGTCTCAGCAGCCTGGACGGCCTATGCCTCCACCTCAATCTGCGACGCCACCTGTACCACCAGCGGCTTCTGAAGAGCAACGCGTCAGTCCCATGTTTTCTCTTCGCTTCCGCCAAAGCAACTCGTTAACTCACTCGATTATTCATAGGTGTTGATTGCTCAGGTTATGGCTATGACTCCTGAGCAAATCAGTCTCGTCCCGGATGCTGAGTCTCGTGCTATGCTGGAGAAACTGGTCAGTACTTCATCTCTCGTAGGCGACTGCGTTACTTGTGCTGATTCTTGTTTGTTAGAGAGCTCAATTTTCAGGTATCGCTCCTACATAGGGGACGCAGCCTTTTCACGCTTTGTCTTTTCTGTTCCACTCCCTATGTATAATTTTCTAGTTATCTCTTGTTGGTTCAACTCCTTAGTATAACCTCCAGGCCTCAGGTCGCATACATGTAGTTACAATAACCCTTAGAGACATTATGGGATTACAAGCGTGAATATATGGAAGCCTGCTTGATTTCGCTTGACCGTCGAAGTTGACCTAATCATGTACAGTCACCACGAGTCAGCGATGCAGAGGTAGCTGAGTTCGACACCTTTGACGGTCATGATCGTGACGCATTTCAGTCTGCACAACGGCCAACACCTCTTACATACGCTCCCACCCTTTCCTTGATCCTCCTTGGTCTGGGCGATCCTGGCTAGTATGGGTCTAGCCTTTTCGTTGCTCAGCCAATCATTCCCACCCGCATCCAAATTTGACCCTAGTCGAGATATACCTGATCTCACTGGCAGGACGGTCATCGTGACGGGAGGTGCGTACGAATGTCCACACTCTTCCGAATTGCTTTGATTTGAATTCATTGTTCAGGTTACTCTGGCCTGGGTTATATCACGACGAAGGAGCTTCTCAAGAAGAACGCCAGGGTCTACATTGCTGGTCGTAGTCCGTCAAAGACGGGGGACGCGATAGAGACTTTGAGAAGCGAGACGGATGGGAAGGAAGCGTTGTTCCTTGACCTGGATCTTGGAAACCTGAAGAGTGTGAAGAGCGCTGCAGAGCAATTCATGAGGTTCGTCCTCTACGAGCTCTCAATGAGGGCCATGGCTGATGCCGGCCCTGTGTAGCAAAGAGAAAGAACTTCATGTCCTATTCAACAACGGGTACGTTCATACTGTTTTGCTCAACCGTACAGGATCTCATGAGTTCTTCTGCCTGTAGCGGTGTCATGATGCCCTCCACGGCGAACCAGCTCACATCGGATGGTTACGACCTTCACTTCGGCACGAATGTTCTTGGTATTCCTGTTCGATCTCCTCTTGCAAGCTGTCTCTAACACATCTCCGTATTCCTAGGTCATTTCTACTTGACAACCCTCCTCCTTCCAGCTCTCCTTGCTGGTGCCAAGTCATCGCCAGATGGTAAAGCTAGAATCGTGAACCTGAGCTCTATCTCGCACTATCTTCCCAGTGGTATCGACTTCGCTACTCTGAAAGGTCCGTGTATGTTACTTTATTTCTTGACACTCAGGACTCTTCCTCGACTCATAACCCTGTTCTCTTTTGTACAACAGGTACACCTTCGGACAAAGTACCCTGGAAAGTTCAGCTGCTCCGGCTGTACGCTCATAGTAAATTTGTACTTGTCTAGATTCCTGTGGCTCGCGTACCTCTACAGTGCCTGACGCATCACGCAGGGAAACGTCGTTCTTTCAAACGAGCTTGCTAAACGATACGGAGATCAAGGGATCGTGAGCATCGCTGTAAATACAGGTACGTTGTGGTGACGACTAGTAGTTTTTCTGCTCTACAGCGAATGCTGAGCGCGTCTTATCTTATAGGCAACTTGAAAACACCTCTCTACAAGCATTTCAGCCTTCTTGAGACAACATTCATGGTACGCCTCCCTCCGCTGTCGTCCCTGTTGCCTCAGCCTGGAGGTATAATAAACTGAGGTCCTGATTCGTACTCTCCCTAGAATCTCGCGCTGTATGAACCTCATTATGGGGCGTTGACTCAGCTCTGGGCTGGCACGTCTTCTCAAACTGCTGACCTCAATGGCCAGGTCAGTCGCTGATATCATCTCACCAGCTTGATGGTCTGCTCATTTTTCCTCGAAATCTACAGTTCTTGGTACCCTGGGCTAGGGTTGGGGAGGCGAACAGCAAAGCGTCTGACGAGAAGATGGGGGAGAAGCTGTGGGAGTGGATGGAGCAGCAAGTTCGATCTGTTTGATCCTGTCAAAAGGCTGCTTGCCCAGCACAACGAGACTTTCTACTTTGCAGGATACCAGAGGTACCCTGCTTCTTGTACGGGTGTTGGTCCTTCCAGATGGCAACAGTGCGACAACGCCCTTTCATGGCAAGTGCTATTGGCAAGAATTGATTGCAAGCCGGGTACTAGGGAAGTTTACAGGGAATTTTAGTAGGCACCAAGAAATTACAGTAGACATTCGCAAGCAGTGGTGTTACAACAAGAATGGTAAGAGAAGGAATACAAAGTTGGGAATACCAAGATACAGCGACTTCGAGTCCAAGACCGAGAACAAAAAGAAAAGAGAGAAAATGAAGTGGCCACCGATATATTTCTGTTTGACGCTCCACGTTCCTATACGCTCAAGCCCGACCGCCTATCTTTTTGGGCATCGTCACAGGACTCGTAGGTGTGGGAAGCCCTGGTGGTGGTGGGCAAGCTACTTGATACGATACACCTGACGAAGCATTCAAGAGAGATGATATCCCAACGATATGAGAAGACGCACCAATGAAGATCATAAAACGATTCAGAGTAGCTGTCCTATCCGTCGGGTGAACCTTGCCTAGATTGTAATGGTCGTAGAGGGATTGCAAATCGCTCTCTAAAATTGAGGCAAAACGAGAACGAGGAAGTTGATTAGCCTCAACGGTGACAACGCGATATAAACTCAGAGGGAAATAACTCACCCTCGTAATACAAGAAGGATCGCATGTTCGTTGGGAAAATTTTACTGGGTGACCCCTTCTCGTTAAACAGGTAAACTAGTCTATCGTCTACGGCACCTCTATCGAGCAGCCCGTTCTCGTGCCTTGCGCGACTAGTAGATTCGTTAGCAAAAAGGAGTACACGTCACAGGACACAAAAACGTACTGATTATGCAAAGCAGCCTTGAGCTCGGACTTTCGTTGTCGCATATCGTCCAGCTGTTGTTTAAGATGACCAGGCACAAAATTGGGTAGCTGTTTATCTACTTCGTCATGAATCCGTCGCTTCATAGTAGTTTTGATAGTGTTGCCAATTTGCTCTCTGTAGCCAAATGGAGAAGGGAGTATCTCTCAGTATGTCGCATAGGAGACTAGCTCAAATAGCCTACCTGATAGCCTGTATCACACCCTCCTTGAGTTCCTGTTGAACTCGCTGCTTCAATGAGCTAACTTCCTGGAGATGTGTCTGGTCCTGACTGTCCATCTTCGCTTTCAGCTGCCGCAACAAAGAATCGTTGTGTGCCTGCAATGTGAAAGCACGGGTGTTAACCCATCTGAGCGTCAAATCGGGGATGAAAAGATGACTGACCTTCGAAGGCAAGCTGCCATATTCATTCTCGACTTGAGTGTGCAGTAGTTTGAACGCTTCTTCACTGTTAACGCCACGGAGAGTCAGTCCAACCTGTGGCGAGTACTGGTAGGGTGAACACGTACATGACACGTATCGTTTCTCCACTGCTTCCTGTCTGAGAAACCGGCGAAGGGCTCGTTGGTACGGGCGATGAACCGACTCCAGTATTCTTCCCAGGAGCATCGGGAAGAGGACGCTGGGATTCCGCACTATTCTTTTTGTGTGGCATTGGATTAGAGCCGAGCGGGATGGTGAAGTTGGGGAAAAAGGAAAGGGGCGAGGTCTGGTCGCGCTTATTGGCTTTAGTGCGGTTCTCCATAAATCAAGATGGTAGGGTGGAGGAGGAGGAGGAGGAGGAAGAGGGCGAGAGCTTGTTCTATATATTAGAGGGAATTGAGGTGCTTAGATAAGGTTTGGCTGGATTCGGATTAAATCGAAAAGGTTCAACGGTGTCCTCGAGGCGTGCTTCCTCCACTGATTCGAGAATCCGTGAGATCGTCAATAGATCCAAGATGAGATCCTCCAAGAGAATCGCTCAAGCTGAGACTGGGTGTAAGATTCGTAGCTCTGTCGAGCGAGAAAGGGATAGATGGCTCCAAAGAGATGAGAGGAGGTAACAACTTGGATAGGACAAGCCAGGACCCACAACATTCATTTCGGCTTAGTGCATGATGCATCGCGACCGTGCGCAGTGGAGGCGTGTCAAGAGATCAACGTCACCGTTGTATTGTTCCCAGGCTCTCAAGAAGCAAACCAACTGGTAGTGTCATAGACTGCCGGCCCGATGTGTGATTTACCATTTAGCGGGACTATGAACGGCCTAAAGGTAAACCGACTCTACGGTGGATCCCAGTAGCAATTAGAGGCTCTTGCAAGCTCTTTCAGGAAAAGAAGTTGACCTCTTGGTCCAGGAGTTGGTTGCTGATGGATGTTGTACGTGTAGAATGCAGCCTTGAGCTTCGAAGAGTTTGTCGAAAAGAAGCAGATTGTCACCTAGAAGCCGGATCCACGAGGGTCAGGTGAATGTGATCGTTCTGAGATGAAGTCATCTCCTCCAACCAAAGCACTATGAATTCCATTCCAGATCCAGAATAGACGAAGCAGTATCGCCAGACGAGGTACTGTTTTTTTGCCTGCGATCGTGACCCAATGGATGCCCTGAGAGACCCACAGAACATACGGGGTGGCTAACCTTCTGTTGAACTCCAGAGTGAGCATAGCCTCGAGGGAGAACCTAGGACCAGAAGACAGAGAAAGAAGGTCATCAACGAGGTTTACATGCTGCGCGCTCTGAGAGGTATCGTCGAGGCTGTTCTTATCAGGGAGCCGACCATCGAATCCTATAGAGATCCTTAGGATAACTTAGCTTGCGCAACATTGTAGAGAAATGTAAGAAGTAGGGATAAAGGCGTGACTGTAAGCAAGGGAGTGAAATGGACTATATGAGTCCTGTTGGACCTTTCCCAGTCAAAGTACATTGTTTGTTGGTGTCGTCGTCGTCGTTCAATGCAACGTGCATCATTCCTCGTCACATGTTCATTTGTGTCCTTGTCTAGTGCCTACTCCTTGATTACTTCCAGTTCGCCCCAACACAATGGCATTACAGAACTCATCATCTATTTGGCTGGATTCACTCTCCTTTCTTGCATCACACACTCTTTTGGATTAGGCAGCCACTTTCTGTATACTATCGTCTTAATCGAACATCATCTCGAGTTCTTGTATGCGTGACAGCAGAGCATCGTCAAGAATCTCCTGTCAGCCCGTCTATCATGCCACGCTTGTCCAGCATGGTACAACTATCCCAGGACAGCAATAAATGTGCATTGCCTGAGATCAGGGGAAAGGCAAAGGCTCTCAGGACTTGGTCATGATCTACGAGCGCTTGGTCTTGGTTAGTACACCTGCAGGAAGGACGGCTGGATATCTGGTAGAACCCCCCTCGTTTTCTTATGCCGTTTCAAGCTTTGTCAACAAGGTTGAGTAAATAGACGGCTTTGCACCTCTGGCGGGGCGCTCGACGTGTACCATCCTTTGGGGTAACAAAAAGACTGCCTTAGCAACTACTGTCGACCCCTCCTACAACCTTCCATGCGGCATGAAGCTCAGTGGAGGATCACCAGCGCATAATTCAAGGAGCCCATTTGTCGACGCGAGCCTAGGCCAACATGGTACAGACTTCGATCCTCTACAATGATTGTTAGGCGCAGGAAAAAACCTGTCAGGACGTTGACAAGGAGGCTGCGTCGATCTCTTCTTCCCTTTCCAGCGCTGTTCGATCCTAATTCAAACTCTTGCAACAGAAGCACGGCTCGCATTCAAAGGCTGTGTGTTATCCTCTATTGTCCTTGTTCAGTCCAAGGCACTAAATTCTTTCGACAGATGCAATCATGACGTGGACGGATCTTCCACCGTTACCACCACCACCGTAGTCTTCCTCATAACCATACCCATTGATGGGAACTCAGACCTATCCCTCCTTCGGTACGCATTATGAGATACTGAGGAGTCTGTGTTTCTTGTAGTTGATACTCCTTGTGCACGAAGTCGCTGGGGGGGCCGAATCCTATATCTTTAAGGAGATTATGCCCTAAGAAGGGGTATGGATTATGAGGGAGACCACTCACCTACTTTATTGATTCGCCTCTTGCCGCGGGATTCGTAAGCCTTCCTCGCCGTAAGTGCTCATCCGGTTGCTTCGTTTCAGACATAATCCTGAGATACCAAAATAACAGCGCTACCCTTCGTGTTGAAACCCGTCGATTGCACACTCTTTTCGATGCTAGATCCCAAATTTGAACCCTATATTGAGAGGAAGAATACAATTGAGGCGCATACGATTGGACAGTGGCCTGCTGTTGAACAATCAATCACGAACCATATTCGACGAGGCCGGACGTGAGTCAGACACTCTGATACCCTCTCATTTATAAGGCTGCTAACCCAGGAACTCGATGAATATCTCGTCCTAACAACCTCTCTTTCCTGGGCACTATGTCCAATGTATTTTCAACCTCAAACAGTACAATTAGTGCGCCGTTTTATATGCCTCTTCTTCGTCATGAATGCATCTCATAGATTTTTTTTTTTGGTTATCTAGATGCTGGTGGTCATATAGACAGCTTCAAAACTATCATAAATATAGGACCCCAGGTTGTACTGCGTAAGCGAGTTATCATCCTAAACAGCAACATACGGTTCTCATCATTTTGGTGCGGACCACAGCGGCGTCAAACCCTATTCGTCCTCACATCCAGCGGTGCCCAGCACCTGCCAATAATTTTGTCGGCAGACAGGATGAACTCGAACGCTTGCTAGAGTTTTACTTTCCTCCCCAACAGGCCAACAGTAGGCGAAAGGCTTCTAAGGTGTTCCTCCTTATTGGCTTAGGAGGCTCAGGGAAGTCGCAACTAGCTTATGAGTTTATACACAATTGGCTTCCGGAGGGGTTAGTGTTGCTATTCCAGTCCAATTTCACTTAACGTGCAACTGATGTGGGTATCTTCTTAGTTCAATCGACTCGGAAGATGTCTTTTTCGTGGATGCATCTACGAGGGCTACCTTGGACAACAGCTTTGCCTCTATCGCCCTTGCAAAGGGCCTTGAAGCTCAGAGGGAACGTGCCGTAGATTGGATGGCCCATCACGACAAGCCCTGGTTTCTTTTCATAGACAACGCAGACGACCCCACTATCAACCTCTACGACTACATCCCGCGTAGTACGCGTGGGCGTATCCTGATCACGACCAGACTGACGGAAGCTGGGCAGCAGTACGGTACTGCCAGTAGCAGGGGCTCCCAGCCCTATATTATTCTGGAGCGCATGAAACCTGAGGATGCAATCGAGCTCCTGGTTCTTTCTGCCGGGCTCGAAGAAGGGGAGGAGGAAGGCGCAGAACATCTGGTAAAGGTTAGTTCTGAGTCCATTTCTCGAGTCGCATGCGGCTGATTTCCCTCTCCAGAAATTGGGATACCTCGCCCTTGCCATAGTCCAGGCTGGTGCCGCCATGTACCGCCGTAAACTGTCTCTTGATCAATATGAGGAGCTCTACGACCGGGTTCGATCCCAGCTCATAGACCAAGACAGCCTTCACGGTCTCAAGATCCAAGCTCTCAGCGGCTACAAGAAAACTATCTACACCACATGGCTGCTGGGCTACAACAATCTTCCCGATTTATCCAAGCGGTTGTTGCATTTCTGCGCCTTCCTTCACCACTCCGGTATCACCCAGGATCTGTTCCAAGACGCCGCGTTGTCTATCAGTGCCTACCAGGCGACCGTCACTCCGACCGAGGAAGAGGCTAAGGCTCTGGATGATCTTCGTAGCTTTCTCAAGGATATATCCCACAATCCCTTGGCTCTTCCTGAGAGTATGCAGGCAGTCTGCTCACACTCCCTCATGACTTACGACAAGAAGAGCCAGACCTACTCTATCCATCCCTTGGTGCATGAATGGTTGGAAGATATGAAGCGGACCGCAACCCAGGTGTCGTTCATGCTCTCCATGCCCATGCACGTAGGCCGCACCAAACACGACGATCTCCTGCTCTTCCGCATGATTCCGCACATCGATCGCGTTGCTCTGGACAAAACGGGTCGCGTCCTGGACGTTCATCCCGACGTGGGGTGCATCTTTGCCAAGGCCTATCTAGCTGCTGGAAAATACCCCGTCGGTGTAGATCTAGTCCGCCGGGCGATGGACAAGAGGAGTACGATTCTTGGGGTCGATGATCCCAGTACTATCTCCGCTTTGTCGAGCTTATCTATCGCTTTGAAGGAGCTCGGCCAGTGGGACGATGCGGAGGCGATGGCACGGTTGGTAGTAGAGCGGTGGTCGCACCATCCACCAGAGATGGCCCCACAGATGCTTTGTGCCCAGACTAACCTCGCTTATATCCTCCGGGAACGTGGGAAGTGGGAAGAGGCGGCGCAGCTAGCTAAAAGCACGGTGGATTCTATGGTCTCTTGCAGCCAACTAGGGGAAGGTCATGCAGATACCGTGTCAGCTATGGCCATCTTGGCTAGCTGTCAGCGAGAGCTGGGCTATGCGGCTGCAGCGGAGCTCATGGAACGCCGTGTTTTGGAAGGTAGCGTCAAGCTGTGGGGAGAAAACCATCCACGTACGCTATCCGTCAAGTCTAATCTCGCTACCACTCTCCGGAAGCTGGGACCAAAACGACGTCAAGAAGCTGAGGAGATACAGAAAGATGTACTCGATCGGAGCATCAAAGTCCTGGGAGAAGATCACCCTGACACGATCACGGCTCTGAAGAGTCTAGCCGCTATCTTGGGGAAGCTCGGTAGATGGGAGGAAGCGGAAACGATGGAAAAACAGGTGGTAGAGAAGAGGACTCGATTACTAGGAGAGGATCACCCCGCTACTGTCTCCGCGCTCAAGAACCTGTCCATAACCATGGGTCAGCTCGGTCATTGGGCAGAGGTCGAAAGTCTACAGCGCACAGTCATCTCGAAACTCAAGACGGTGTATGGCGATAGGCATCCTGACACTATATCTGCTCCCGGTCACCTCGCTCTCGCTCTCCTTGAGCTAAACAAGTTCGAAGAAGCCGTCGTCACCATGAGGCAGGTCGTATCGGATATGAAAGAGATATTTGGCGAAACGCATCCAGATACGATATCCGCCATGGGATACCTGGCGGAGATACTCAGGCGATCGGGCTCCCTAGAGGAGGCTATCACCATCCAGCGCCAAGTGGCACAGATGAGGCATGAGTCGGTAGGTGAGAACCACCCCTTCACCATGGATGCCCAGAGGAAACTTGAGAATATGCTCCAGTCCGAACAGTAGAACCATCGGGAGAGGACAAGTTACAGGTACCTAATTTTGCTCGTAATGTGTAGCGTAGATTTTCCTAATAGCCGATGATGGGACTACCCTTAACTTGTACTCTAGTATTGATCGATGAATGTATAATTTCACACCCCTTTGGTGTCCAAGTTTTCAGAGCTGAAAAATTCGTTGGGGACTCAGTAGAATCAGAAAGAGTCAGTCACACTATGTACTGGTCGGTTGTACTTGGTCGCGTCTCTCACATGACCGCGCACCTCCTTGACTCTCAACGACTCGGACCAGATCTAGTCCTTCTCTGAGTGTTCAGCAATGGTTGGAAGAATTGGCAAACAGCCAACATCCCGCTCATCACTTGCTTCACATAGTTTTCCTTCTTTTTACGCCTGCTATCTACTTAAATCTGTTGCGACTTCTCGTTCGAGCGCGTAGGTTGCTACTTCTCTCCCAAAGGATCAAATATTTCGCTCATGAACGCGTGCAGCACATACATCGGTAGCACGCCGTGCCCTCCACGCCGTATTCGGTGAGCCTTGTCATATCTTGCAAAGGAGAGTATTTGACTGTTGCAGCCAGCATAATGGGGAGCTCACCCAAGGGGCATGGAAGACTAGCCGTCATAGACCTTGGGTCATGCAGATGATTGTGTATGGATTTCCTTCCAAGCTTGTGAGTTCTCAACCTAGCTCACCAATTCTCCAAATTGCGCTGATCTCCTTTTTCATCCTGAAAAGGCGGCTTTACAATTCGAATGGGCATGGCAACATCCTTACTCGTCTCGTCATCTGAAAGACGACAGTGGCAAGGCGATCGTGGCCTATGATAGGAAAGGGCGATACCTTAAGGGCAGCATTCAGTCAGAGCTGATACATTCTCATTGACTTCATGTATTGTGCTCATACCTGAGATCTTAGGACCGTCCAGATGATGCTGTCCAATCCACCATACAATTTATGGCCTTTACATGTCAAACTGTTCACCAAGGACGCGGAGAAACTGTGGAATCAAGCGGACTCTCTTATCAAGCTCCCGGAAGGCCTGACCTGTGTCACTGAGCTCGAAGGAGTAGATGGAAAATCAGGCCTCCCTGGTTCCGGAAGAGCTGGTGCTATTGATGTTACGGATAGTTAGTTTAGCTCGTCATTAACACACACTCCCACGTTCTCACACCCCGTTGCCCTCAGGTTCATTCACGAATAAAATTCTTGGGAAGGCCGTGTTACTATCTAACTCCGGCTCACCTCCATCCTGCGCAATATGCGGCAATTCAATAACGGACTTTGCGCAGGTACGTCTCTCAGACTCCCACCTGGGCAAGAAAGCATGCTCATTCGCTGCCTCAGAACCCTCTTTCGAATGCTATCTGTCCTCACCCCGGTTGTCAATCCGTTTCTCATCTTCTCTGCCTCTCCTCAAGGTTCCTCTCTCAATCACCTCTCTCCAAGAGTCTGGTACCTAGAGGCGGAACGTGCCCATCATGTCACAGCTACACACTGTGGGGTGATATCGTCAAGGGGTCTTACAGGCGTCACACAGGCGCAGCTGTCTTTGTTGAAGAGGAAGATCAGGAACTTCATGGCGAAGTCTTCAGTCCTGGAGACGAATCTGAGGCACGGTTAACTAAGTCGCCGAGGAAGAAAACGAGTCGAAAGCAGGCGCAGCCGATTGCGGGACCATCGCAACTTCCGGTTACGCCATCTCGGAAGCGTGGTAGACCACCAGGGTCAAAGAGTAAGCCTAAGACTAAGGGTGCTAGTAGCAGTGGGGAAGACTTTGATTTCGCGGAGGCAGACGCGATGCCGACTGACTCTGATACCGAGAACCCAGGCCCTGCTGTCAGCGGGCCTAGCTCCAGAAAGACGAAGAAGGTTCCCGCCACCAAGTCCTTCAAGCCAAGCAAGCTCACTTCCTCCGCTGTGCCCAAGACAGCTACGGTGAAGAAGGTACCGAGCACAGGAACCTCTAAAGGAGTCCCGACTTCTCGCACTCAAAAACGCGCCATGACCACCGCACGCCCTCCTCTCAGACAGGACTCAGATTCTGGAGAGAAATTCGATTTCGCTGAGGCGGATGCCGTGCCGAGCACAGACTCGGAGGATGACTTTCGCTTTCCTCTGGTACCGCGACAGAAACCAAAGTCTACGCCTGCGTTGAGGCCCACGGTGACAGTGACGCTCCAGACGAAACCACAGTCAACAGCTAATGGACGGGCTCCGGCCGCTTTTGTCGACGATGTAATAGAAGTAGGTAGCACGGATGATGAGCTGGAGGCTGGGATGGGTTCTGTGCTGTGTGTACCAGTAGCTATGCGAGGCTAGTAGCTGAATGGTAGAGTTGGAGATGGATGGTCTGTATTTTACTCCTATCTGTGCTGTATTGTCAAACAATGTATCGTGTAATACTAGTGTATATCACTAACAAGTACTAAGAGTACTAAGAAACCACTATTACTTTGTCCCCAGAATGTCAAAAAGCTGAGTTTCGTTAGCCAATCTCGAGAATATCGAGCTAAAGTAGGCGACCGCTTCTCAAAATACTACAAGAAAATTGTCCTGACGCTGGCTGGAAGAAGCGCAACAAAAGCGATGATCACAGTATCGGGAAAAGTTAATCGACCGGCGCTGCCCTGCGAGCCAAAACTAGTACTGCCCAAAAACTGACGGTCTCCTCTTCCACCATTCGACGTCTCTAATACCGCATGCTCGATGGTGACGGTATTCTTCACCCTATCTGCTGCCGTGGTTGCGAAGGTTACTGTGGCAGTAGGTTCACTTGACCCCAGGGTCCCGTCGTTGAGAAAGACGAGTGCAAAGCCTGGGGCAGGGACTGTGATCCGACAGACATTGGCTGCGGTATCGCATGGGAGGGTTTCAATCTGTTCTTCGCCCATGGGACGGCCGTCGGACTCGAAGTTACCTCCAAACGTCTGAATGGGTTCTATGAGATAGGTATTTGCTGATCCAAGGATATGAAAGGTCCAATCACCTGTCCAGCCCATGTAAACCCATTCAACTGGGTAATAGAATCGGCGGTCAAACGTCTAAAATGTGATAGCCTAATCAGCGAACACCTCAAGGTGAGAGCACGAAATAACATACTTGACTTTGACTTCAGCTGGCACAGCACCTCCGTTAATCGATATGACAGCAGTAAAATCATTGGCTCCACTAGGGTCATTGAGGTAATTGATAATTGCAACACGACCTGGTCCGTCGTTCTCGTAGATCCCATAGACTGGAGCAAAGTGGTTCGCATCGTAGTTCGTTATGTCGATTATTCGTGTTGTCCCGGTGCGACCCACGATTTCTGCCATGACGAGCATAGAATAATATGTGGGTCCGACTGTCCATTCGTGGAAACTAGATTGGTTTGTTGGAGGTGCTTTTCCCTGAGGTCAGTACAGTTTTGAGGCGGGGCAAATGGATATCCTACCAGTAAAGGACTAAGGGAGAGTGTTCAGCAATCTACGACGTGGGCAAGAAGTGCGAATAAGGTACTAACGTTATAGTATGTACTCTGGCCACCAAAGTGAAGGAGAGCTTGAGTAAAATTCCCGTACGCCATCTGGAGCCCGTAATCCAGAGTCCAAAGTGCTGCGCCAAAACTGTTACTCAGACCGGCGAAACCACCACAGGACGCGGTATTGGTCTCGAACATGACGAAAGGCTTCCCCTTCTCCTGTGCGTACATCGTATCCTTGAAGAATTGACCAACGAGGTTGACGACGTGAGGATGTTGCATGAACTGAGAAGGCGTTGATATTGAACAGAGGGAAGGAGGATAACTGGAAGAGAGATGATCGTACCTGTGGAAACATTTCAGCTGCAGAGCGTTCAGTGCCAACACCGAAGGTAGCAAAACAATTGTCCGTAGGGTACCTAGTAAAATAGTCAGAAACCACCTTGATTATAGAGAGCGAGTGTTTCTCACCGTTCTACAGCGAGGTACTTGATATTGGCATTATAAGCATCCACTATCCCAGTCTCCCAAACGGAGTCCGTCGTCCATTCTTGAGCGGTACTGGGGACGATGAGCAAGTTCCTCGTAGCCTCGAAGGCAGGATCGCTCATGACCTGCAAGAGGTCCCCGACTTCACCAAAATAATCCGCCGGTGAATAGGTCTATATACAGTCAAATGTAATAAGCATGGCATCGCGTAGCCATACGCTGGGAGAAGGTTACCTCTGGCCGACGACGCCCTGGATAGAAATCTGGCTCGTTCGCTGCCTGTAGGCCAATTAGGTTATCACCAAGGATAGCATGCCCATGTGTCACGACGCCCATGCGAAAGTTGGTGTCGTTGAAGGGGATACCTGGACAATCGTCAGTACATAACAGCGGTAAGGAGTGGTGCTATGAAAACCAACCCAAGAACCACTTCACGTTAAGCAGCGAAGATATATTATTCATAATGTAGAATAACTCGTCAGTGTACATTATAGGCGGCGTGTTTGTCTGGACAATGAGAGTGAGTGTACGGAAATGGATGAATTAGTGTTTCTAGAGCTCACTGTTCCGACGACAGAACTGTAGTCCTTGGCTAGAAATTTGCCATCTTCTATATGCTCCACAAGCTCTGCGCTTTCTTGTGTGTTTCCACCGACGCGTATATGTAACTCTCCAGCCCGCTGGATTAGGTTACTGCAGAGATTAAGAAAGGGGACGTTAAGGAGGGAACTAGAAAAAGACAAAGATAAACGTTATGAGTTAAAGCCCAAAGGAAGCTAGTCCACCGGCTTACCCGTTCTTCGCGACTAAAAGAAGCAAGGACACGAATGAAAGAGATAGCAAGCACCAAACAAGGTGGTCGACGTACGTAGTTGATTGGTCACGGACATCTCGATCGAGAACCCAAAGAAAAGACTATCATGGGGTATCGACACCCCAGGAGGCGGCGTAGCACCCATCGCTACATCATAAGAATTCGCAGGGGGCGGATTCGGCACAGCAGGAGGCACCAGCACCGTAGGATTGTATGCTGGTAAGCCGGTATAAGTTGCACCAGGAGCCATGCTGGTCGTAGCAAACGCAGTAGCGGAAAACGCTGCGGGATATTGCACGGTGATAGCAGCATGGACCGATTCGAGGATGAGGAGCAGGAGAGTCGCTCTCGACTTCATTCCTAGGAAAGGTAGCATTCGAGAGAGGAGGAAAGGAGAAGGGAGGAGATGATCACCAAGAGTCTGGTTAGATATTTACGGTGCTCGATCGACGCCTGCACTTTGAGCCAAGACGGCTTGGAACATCCTGGCAGCTCATGTTCTTGAGAGCTAAAGCCAAGGGTGGAGTAGCTGCGAGGTTGCTAGGGTGTTTCGAGAGGCTTGGGGGAAGAAAGCCATTAGCTTGAGGGTAGCCAGAAGCGATGGAGAAGTACCTGAGTATTTCAATTCAGTATGTTGGGTGAACTGAGAATTGAGAGTAGGGATTCTAAGACGACCAAGGCACAAAACCAGCACAGGCGAAGCACGTTTAGACTGGGCCAAGTTTCAAAGCCAGAAAGGGGGAGGAGGGTCATTGCTTGGTTTGCTTGGATGCTGTAGAGGTCAATCACTTGAAGGTGGCAACGTTTTTCTTGGGTGAGGTTCGTGGTCACGCAGATTTCAAATGTGACAATTGCAGCCCAGTCAAAAGCATCTTCAGGTTATTACAGTTGTATGCTGAATTTTGCGGCTCAATAAACGTGAAGACACAGTAGGAGCTGTGGAACTCTGCGGAAGAAAGCAAAATACGTGAGACCGAGAAGCGGATACCAAGACAATCACAAGCAGGCGATCCACTCACAAGATATACAGTGTCGTTGATTGAGTGATCACCATTCCGACAAAACATTCGCATTCAACTAGAAGTAGGAGAAAAATCTAGCTTTCATTATGCTCGCGAGCCCAAAGAATTACAATACACCGTATGACTTGAATATACCTTTCCAACTCTTGAGAATATAATCAGAATACAGCACAGCTTCGTCAGCAGCAGACTTCAGCTTCCCGGATCCATCCAGTAAGGAGTCCAAGAAAGCCGGCGCCGTTTCCGGGGAAGCGAGCTGATGCAGTTCTGTAAGGGTAGAGATCGATTATGAGTATCCGGTTCATGTTTGTGATTCAGAAAGGAGGAGTCAGAGAGGCCTACCTGCAGCACCGTATATGGTGGCCAATGAACCTCTTCTGGCGTACCACCACAGCTAAGGGGAACAGCGATTCAGAGAGGGCGCATGGACAGAAGTCGAGAGAACTCACATGTAAAGATTCGTCCCCGGAGGCGCGACAAGCTTGCTCAGCGACACGGGAGACGTGTCGCAAAGCCGGAGCAATATCCAGGGGTGGGTTGGCGA
This sequence comes from Agaricales sp. HM26-F1, assembly GCA_002718315.1. Taxonomy (NCBI): domain Eukaryota; kingdom Fungi; phylum Basidiomycota; class Agaricomycetes; order Agaricales; species Agaricales sp. HM26-F1. Next base: position 80,503 of record NIBX01000125.1, read on the forward strand.
ACTGCGGGGACGCCAGTAAAGCATACACCTAGATAAATATGCGACCTCAGTTATTTAACACTGGAAACACTCTCGACGAGACGAGGCGAATATAAGAACGTACCTCAGGAAGATAACTCAGCTGCGGTACATTATACGAAAGACGCGTCTTCAACACGTCCCTCACAGAGGGCATGGACCCCTCAGCACAAGGCGTTTCATGCATCTGACGAAGACCCTCATCTAACCAAGCATTGATCAGCGTCTTCCTTGCTTCGTCTCCTTCACCGAACAAGGCAGAGACAGCGCGGTCGGAGAGGGGTTCTGTTGATCCTTCTGTTCCTTTAGGAGAGGCACCGGCGAGAGATAGAGTAGTACGAGTGAAGCCATGAGTACGGATAAGTGGGAAGGCCCTCTGGAGGACTGTGGATAAGTTGACGGAGGCCATGAGACGCAGTTAGAGGTTCTAGAACTTCGCTCAGGTTCTAGACAAAAATTCGATCAAAATGGTGCAAATCTAGCTATTTTTGTATAGAAGTATCCAGCGCTGGGCATACTTTCAGGGTTAAATCAGAGGCCGCCCTCTGCTCGTGCTGCATTCCTCCAGCTGGATCATACAGTCAGGGAATAAGATACAACAGACATTATCATATGTAAGATACAATATTATATATACACTATACGCCGATTCATCCACAAATCTATACATCGCTAGTAGCCCTCTTCTACAACGGCCACCTGGACTTTCCATAATCCAGCACCCTCAGTGAACACAGAGACTAATCTCAGGTCCAAGAAATCGCAGTCGAACATCTTCCCATCATACGCAATAACATTTGGTGTTGGCTTTGACCGTGCTGCTGAATCGGCGTCCGGAGGCTGGAAGGAGGGAGGTGAGATTAGAGAATGGGAGATATATAAGACACGGAGCAACGTACGAGAAGGACGTCGCGGAACAGTCGGCAGACGTTGTGTGCTAGGGTGTGCCGGGTAAGGCATCCATGCCAACAAGATAAGGGGATAGACCGCTTTTCCATAAACTGGGCATTATTCGCCAACCACTACAGTTAACAAACCACACAAACACTCAGCAACCCACAAACTCAAAATATCAGGCCAAAACAAGGACAATCGACTCACAAACTGCACAACGGTGATCCCATCCCTCCCATCCTCTCCAAACAAGACCGGATCGTCGGGGTCAGCGAGAGCGTCGGTCCGACAGCGTAAGATCTCAGCCATGGATACGCCGGGCACGATCCCTCTCCTTGAATGAAACTCGACAGAGGATTTGATAACAGAGGAGTCCGGTACGGCTGAGGTGTGTATTTCACTCTCTATGAAGTGATGATGTTCATCGTAAAAAGGTTCTTGTGGAATAGAGCTAGAGAGATATGCGCGTGGCTAGAAATAAAAAAAGCGAGATGAGTAAGGATAGGATGAAGAGGAGTGAGTGGTGACCGTACGTATGTTATGAGGTCCTGTCGATCTCGGAGGAGGAGCGCTGGACAATTCATGCGGCCCACTTTACACGAAGCGCTGACAGTGGGGCTACAGGGCTATCCATAATAGTGTCAACTCGTCATACTATAAGGAGGAGCTCATAGCTGGTACGCACCGAAGGCATGGTGACGCTTTCAGATGCTATAGATCTGCGTAAGAGCTTGGGCAGGTACGGCTACGGCAGCATGAACATCAGCTCAAGCTCAGCAGCGGCGATTGAAAGACGAAAAAAGAAACGCACACGAAATGATTTGGATTGGGTAGAAGCGAACTTGAGTTCCTTCGGGAAGAACGAATCTATACGGGGAACGTTGAGACTGAGATTCGCCTGGTTGTTCTGGCAAGGTCCCCGAACAGTCAGCCAACGCCCCCACAAGATGCATTAGACAAAGGGACCCAAACTCACAGAGCAGCGACAATAAGGCTGAGGAAGGATGATACAGGGAAAGGACATATAACGCAAGCCGCTAAGCCTTCAGAGTGGGAGTCGGAATTAGAGGAGGGGGGAGATTTTTTCTTGCTTCTCCACATCCGGCTCGATTGCCTCTGCTTTTTAAACCGATCGTAGTGTGTGTGTGGGCCGTGGGACACGCTGTAGTGAACACATCCTTGGCCATGGGGAGAACAAAGAAATAGAGAGGACATAGAATGAGGCCTCGAGTTTTATGATCATGATCACGATCAAGGTAATCCGGCTCGCGCGTGTCGACAAAGGAAGGAGGGATGTATCCGAGTCTGTGTTGTGATCAGAACAGAGAGATGAGCGCGTTGGCCTGCGAGGCCGAGCTCATTTCATTCCATGGGGGGCGAGGCCACTCCTTTTCGTGATCACGCACGAAGAACAAGGGAACGCAGCGGTGCTATTGTGAGTGCCAAACGGAGAGAGGACAGCAAGTGCTGCCAATGCATTGTGTGACTCGAGAGAATCATGGAACTGTTGAGTGATAGCTAGTGATGAGTGCTGGAGAAACGAGTGGCAAAATTGTAAAGACAAAACACACAAAAGAAGGTCCAGACTCCAGCGCTTCCTGTATTGCGTTGTACGGCCATGCAAATGCTGAACGAGGCCAAACCGGAGTACACAAAAGCAATCTAGTAGACGTAAACACAGGAACTGGTATTCACGCGGTTCCTAACATCACATAGCAGCAGACTGAAATAGAGCTGGTGATCGAGCGAGAACAGTGCAAATATTTGTGATTACAGAGAGGGTATTATCCGCATCTGCAGCTGTATCTGTGTTGTGTGATACCATGAAAAGGGTTCCTGTGAAATGGTTCTTCGCGTGGTGGTGGTCGAAGCGCTGGAATCAAACGTGGCGAACACGCTTTTGGGCCGGCGGTTGTGACTCGGTGATAGCGTTCCTCCTCACCACCCTTTCGTTCTATCACAAAGCTGCCATCTCACACGGAAGACTCGACCCGAGGTGCGGGGGTTCTCTTCACACGCGTCAGAAGAGTGCAGCAAGGTGTTGTTATCGAACTCGAAACGAGTGCTGTCCGATAACCGATGCAGGCATATTAATCCTGTAGCTGAACAGAATAAAGATGTTGGGCGGGGTATAATGAAGGGGTACAAGTGACCACACAGCACACTCGAGTCATGTTGAAAGATGATATCCACAGGAGAAGAAAGAGAAGCAGAGAGAAAGCAAGCCATTACACATTAACCACAAATAGTAGGATAGAGCAGGTTCGTCGGGTTCTGTGGAATCCAGCCGTTCTTCAACCCAGCCTGATAAGACCACTCATCAGCGCTCTCAGCCTTCCACGTCCACTGAATCCATCCAGCACCCTATTGCACACAAACACAAAAACGTGAATCAGCAACAGCGACAACCGCACTAAAGAAGAAACAGAATCGTACTTTCTCATAAGTAACAACCTGCGCCTCCCAGAACTTCCTCAAGAACGTCTTATACGCCGAACTGAACGTGCTCGCGCTGCCAGACTTGCCGCTGCAGCTCCCCACGGCGTTGCTGCCGGGGTAAGAACCGTCGTATCTCGCACCCACACCGCGTCCGTTGAGGTATTTCGCGCAATCGGTGGGAGCGGGGACCCATTCGCCTATGATCGTCCAGAGGTGGAAGGAGGAGATGTCGGAGCCCATAGCGCAGATACTGGATATGTGTGCTGAGTCGGATTTGCGGAGTTCCTGTGTTTGAGAACGGTGCAGACGGTGCGTTGTTAGCAAGGTTTTGGAGAAAGAGAGAAAGAGAAAGAGAGGGCTATAACTTACGTCTTCGCTGAAGACCTGATAGATATGCTTATCCATCGCTACGCCCTGGAAATCCGGAGTCCCGACAGGCATGAAGTCATTCCAGTAGCTGAGGGGTTGGAAAGCGTCGTGCACAAGGACGACGGAGTTGCTTTGTTGGGAGCTTCCGTATGGGTATCTGGATTATGTTCACAACGAATCAAGAGCGAGGTCAGCGATGTGAGAACAGAGAGTGAGGGAGGGAGAGACGAACCTGACGTTGCCGTAGCTGTCATACCAGTACTATGAGGAAAAATGCTGAGATTAGAGGCGTGCAGTGTGCCAAGGAGGGTTGTTGGTCTTACTTGTCTGACTACCGACAGTGTGTTGCCGCCCAAGAATCCTGCAGGTCTAACCCACTTGATTCAACCAACCGAAATGACATCGAAAGAAGAAAAGCAGACTCACTCGTTGAGAGGCGCGATTGTGGTAACAGTGGACACATCTTTCGCGAACAAAGACGCGATCGTCTTCATGATATTGTTCGTCCTCGCCACGTTGTTGGAGTTCGCGGCCCATTGCGGGTTGGAGGTCTTGTGCCCAGAGTTATCGAACCTGCCATGAAGAAAAAATGGAAGGAGAGTCAATCGTTAAGCGGCTACCTCGGATTACTAGAGAAGACCGCATATATGCGCTCCAACTCACCCGTTCTGGCTACCTGGAGCACCGTGAAGATCGACAATGACCTTGATACCGTGGTTCTTCGCCCAGCCTACGGCTTTCTGGAGGTACGGCAGCTGGCCGGTGATATAGGGCTCCCCATCACCAACTTCGAAAGCCCAGTATCCGATCGGAATACGGACGTGGTTGAGTCTGTCATCAACATCATCGGTCAGAAACAAAACAGGTAGAGAAAGAAAGATGAAGTATCGACGCACCCTGCAGCAGCGATGGCAGCGATATCCGACTCCGTAATCCAACTGTCCCAATGCGCTTTGAGAGCAGCTTGAGCTGTCGCCTTGTTCTGCAGCTGTCCGAACGTCCATTCGTCGACAATGGCAGAGTTGCCAGTCTTCTCGAATAGACTCGGCGTGATCCAGGGCTAGTAAACACAAAACAAGATATTACGCGTCAGTTACAATGAAAGAAACGCGATGAAGAGAGGAACGACGCGTACCTCGAGGACTAACCAACCACCCAGATTCACTCCTCGAACCTTTTGACTGCCATACGGAAAACCAGGGCTGAAAGCCTGTACAGCCACAGGTAAGAGCGCGGAAAGGAGGGACAGGGACTGCAGAGTCAAGCGCATCCTTGAATGCTAGGCAAGGGCAAGGGGGAAGAAGAAGGGGTTCAGGGAAAGGAGAAGAACACCAACAACGCGGGGAAAGGGTGCTACCTTTTATATTCAAGGAAGAACCGTTTATAATGATTGCGGCAAGTTCTCCGAAAAAAAATTGGACAAGGGTTCTAAGAAAGCGTCCGAGCGGTGGCATGGTCAATGATCGATTCGATCATCAACAGCCCGCTCTGTGGAACTCATCAGGAAGTTCTGAAGATGAGTTGAAGGGAGAGGGGTCAGCAGGTCAATGCGGATTGATTCTGCAGCGCCTGGGGACTTGTCGACATAGGAGTCCACCTTGAGGGGTTGAAAGTCCTGGGACTCAGAGAGAGGAGAGCTAATTCTCAAAGCTTTGGTTTATAAAGGAGGTGGATGAAAGCCAAGATTGCTTCCATTTCGACGTTGATCATTGCGCTAACAAGAGAACCCTTCATACTAATGCAACCTTCAGCGTTTCAACGTCCAAGAGCTCCATCATGGTCAATTAGAGGGCGTGAAGATTGAGAATGACCTGATGATCGACTCGCCATGTGGCCAGGGCGGAGTTCATGCATATATGAGATCAGATGCCAAAGGTAAGGGTGCTATAAGGACTTATAAGGAGCGCTGTACCACGGCAATGTCAAAGAACATGAAGAACTTCGAAGATAGATGAACAATACATATGAACCGTACGAAGTGATTCTAAGCCGCTGTTGCAGCTGGAATTCGTTGACTATCCCCGTCGAATGCTGCTAATTCCCAAGGCGAATGAAGTGGAAAGATCATCTGCAGAACGAACGTCTAGTATCGGAAGGAACTTGGAAGATGGAAGTACAGGTCAAAACTGATCGTATTATGATGATGCATTTGCAGATGGGAAGAACCTGCTGGGAGTGGAATAACTTGTATAGTAGGTCCATCGATGGTACCTCAAGAGTTCGAATCTTGTGCTATGTACCTGGCTCAGCCTATAGATATTAGAATTCAGGAGGTTGTGCAAGAAGCTTGGCAGGAAAGGAGTCATGTGTAGAAAGGAGTGCTCTTCTGAATCTAAGTTCTCTTGAGATGTCGGACGCTATCGTTCTGCGCCGAGTCTAGTAGAATCCCTAATTCAGCTTTCTTAACGGATCCTAATCCAGACCTAGGAGCTCGAGTAGCGGGAGGAGGAGCCCTATTGGGGGTAAAGTCAGAGGACAATGATCGGCGATAAACTGGTCAACTGCGCGGCCTCTTCTCGGCGAACAGATGAGGCTCATCGGTGAATTCGCTTGGACAAACAACTTCGACAGTTTCGACGCGCTCAGGATGGAAAGCTGTCTGGACACGATCAAACACCATAAACAGGGTAAATAACATATAATTGGTATAAATAACTAGGTGTAACCAAGATATAATACGAGCAGAACAATATCCATCCAAACGCCACTACTTCACGAACACGAACAAAAGAAGCGACCTCGCTGAATAGTGCATCGAATGACTTGTGAGGGAAGGGTGGTATAGCCTGCCCTTTTGCCTCGGGAAGAGTTGGATAATTAAGGGCAGAAGGTAATCGACATGCCGACGTTGGGGGTGTTGCACTGGGAGAGGCAGCCGTTGCAGCTGTCGGGGGGCAACCAGGCGCCAGTGTTGGGGCAAGTAGACTTAGCACTATTAGAATACACGAGGGACAGAGTCAGTCTTGGGAGTCATACTTGTATTATCGGGAGTGGGGAGGGTACGTACCAAGTCTTGCCGGGCTGGCATCCTTTTCCGTTGATCCAAGAGAAAGCCATTCCGACCTGTTCACAGAGCCAAAGTTATGAGATACGGGGTTTTAAGAAGCTGGAGGGAAGGAGAGAGAGGAACGTACGTTGTAACCGGAGACACGGGAGATGTTGCACTGGTTGTATCCGACGTTGCTGAACGTGCACTCGAAGAGCGTGCAGCCTAGAAGGAGGAATCAGCATCGTCAAAACAGGTCACTGAGTATTCTGGCTACAAGGAAGCAAGGCTTACCAGCACCATCGGGCTCAGCGCACTTGCCGTTCTGGCCGTAAACGCGTCCAGCAACCCACTGAAACCCAACAGCAAGAAACGTTAGCACAACTGCCGGGAAGCCATATACCGAGACCAAGAGTCAAAGGGATCGTGTACTTACGGTCTCAGGGACGTGAGCAGACCAGGTAGAGCCGGGAGCCATGTTCTTTCCGCTCTGGAGAGCACCGGAGCCAGCTTTCCACTTGGGAGTGATGTGGCCACCGCACTTGTTGTGGAACCTGAGCTCGTGGTTGGCAGACACCTGCATGAGCGAGGCGAGAGTGACGAAGACGACGGCGAAGACAGATGGGAACTGCATGACTATGAAAGGATCGAGGGAAGAGAGAAGGGAGGAAGACGATGGGAATCCTAGAGAGCTATTTTGTTCGTCTTTTATACCGTATCCGTCCAGCCTCCTCGATTCATCGAGCGTCTAGGCACATGGAGCATAGGATCTCCAGAACGTTGGTTATACCTGGATGGAACTTGAAGACAGCGGGGCAGATCTTCAGATGGTACTACCGTCGCGTACAAGGTTCAGGCAACCTCGAAGGTACTCCGCACACAGTGATACATGCAGTGTACACACACGTATCTCATCATGGCAGTTCCGAATTCGTACTGGATGCAATTTGATGATCAAGGCGTAGCAGAAGGTACCGACGATCTACGACGGCTAATGAAGGCTTCACATCAGTGGAAAGGATGGCTGAATGCTCGAATCGCGGCGCTTACAGTTGATATTCGAGGCTTTCGGTCGGGCTTGAGAATTCAGCTGGTAAGACTGTGGGAAGGTGGAAGGACTCCAGCGAAACGCTCGACTCCAAGTTGTTCGGTGCTTGCACTGCCAAGTATTACGGCGGGTTCATCAACGGCCTGCGTTGGAGTAGCTTCAAGTTGGCGTACTAACAAGTTATTACCATAGACTATAGTAGAACTTGCTGTGCCTCACTCGGAGGCAAAAGCGGTAGATCCCCCTGGCATAAGGGCGGTGGAGGACGTCAGGACCATCGTGAACAAAAGATTTGGAAATACAAGCTGAACCTGAAAGTCAAATGCTAGAGTTTGCTTACTCGAGGGAGGCACAGAAGATGAAACAAAATGATGCGCCATCTGCTTGATCCCGGAGCCGCGTTGACCTCCAGCCATGGATACCGATACGCCGATATCGGCGAGAGCACCCAATTCTTGCACATACAGCAGCTATAGGAAAGCGCGTTTAGAGGCGGTGATCTTTCTCCGGGAACATACCGAGCCAGACCATTGAAAGTTTGTATTGCAAGAAAGAAGAAACACCAGTCAACGGCTGCCAAGCACAAGGGGTTTGCAGCCCACGACAGTCAATGAACCGATTTGAATCAGTCTGAATCCTTCTGAATCCTGGAGTTCACGAACATCCTCCGAAGTGATGGAGGGGCTAGGGTGACACAAACGCGGCGTGTACACGGTACAGGGGCTTTCCACGGTTGCGGGTAAGCTACGGTAGTTCTCGGTACTCGGGGTTGATAACCGTGATATCCATTATGTCTTCGCGGCAAACCAAGGTTAATCGAGAGCTGTCTGTCTAGGACGAGGCATTTAACACGAAGAAAAGAACCTGCAGTAGTCTATACATACCATATGTGACCAAAACAAACTGAGATAGCACTGAGCAAAATGAACATGTGGTGCCTCTCAAGTGGCTCGTGCATAGGCACAGGTTGATGATATTGATGAGCTAGAGGGCTCTCATAATGCATGCTCCTCGTTGCGTTGAGAATAGACATGAATTCAGTGCCAGTTGGGGAGCTCCTTGCGATGCTTAAATACCACTGAGGTTCCGAGCTATACAAGGAAATTCGTGTGGCCCTGTAGGATGAAAGTGCCATTGGACTGAGAGAAGGTCCGCCATTGAAAGCTTCACGGGTATCGCTGATAAAACGCTCTGGACCAAAGTATGGAGATATGGCGAGTTAAAACAGACAAAATAGGATAGAAGTTCGTGAAAACTAGCAACGACTCCGACTGTAGTGGTCGCTAAGTTTGCTGACGCGCGGTCACATGATACTATCATCCGTCCAGAGTCCAGACTTACGGCTCTCGTTTTTGTGATTCTGAGAAGAACGAGATAGTTCTCGAATACACAGTTCCTCTCAGTAGAGAAATACAGAGAGCAATCTACGCCTCTTGAGCAGCTCAGAGCTCGAAATTCAACTAGCAGGACCAAGGGATACTCGCTTATCTAATCATCACAGAATTTCTGCCCAATCTAATCATATCTGGTCGTAAATCCGTACCAATTCCCCTTCCACCTACAATCTTGTCTTCTTTCTCGCGATCAACTTTATCTCACCCTTTCCTAATCCCTAATACCCTTGTTCGTCCATAAACCAAAGCCATGTCAGAAGAATGGGGTGCGCTTTCGCTGTGAAGTGCAAACACATAGGTTCTGGAGCTTACAGGACTTTTATGATCAGATGCATCCGATAGCGACACTGCTGTGACGAAAACTCGTAGTCCGCCAGCTGCTGCGTCGAAGAAACCGGCTGTGAAAACTAAGAAGTGGGAGGGTGAGGATGAGGAAGACGACGAGCCTGTCGTGAGTACTTAATTCACTCCTTGTCTTTTCTCAACTCTGATACGATGATGCATGTTCACTAGAGCGACTGGGAAGAATCTTCGGAAGAAGAATCAGAGCCTGCACCTGCGCCTGTTGCCGTCGCACCAAAGAAAAAGGGGACTCTCAAGGCAAAGTTAGCGGAGAAGGAAGCATTGAAAGCGAAGCAGAGGGAGAATGGAGATGACCTGTACGATTCGGACGACGTGCTGGATCCTGGAGCGAAGGCCAAGAGGGATAAGGAGATGGAGCTCCAGGCTGATCTCAATAACGCTGCCGATCTGTTGGGCGCCGCTGCTCTTGGTGGTACGTCTTTCTTGCTGAGCTTATTCTGTAACCTGATACTGCGTTCTGAAGTATTGTTTGTCCATCTGACTTGAATAGGTACATCGTCCGCCGAACTCGATTCTCTACTTACAACTCAGCTACGGACCAAAGAAGACGTGGTCGCTCTATCTGAACAGATCATCCAAGTGATAACACGTCGGATCGAGAACAAACCCCTTTACGCCTCCTTCGTCGAACACCACGTCAAAGCTCTCGCAGCACCACTTAAGGACGTCGAGGTTCGGAAAGCTGCTAGCGGCCTGACCACGCTGGCAAACGAGAAACAGAAAGAGGCTAGAGATAAGGTCAGTGGGAAGAAGAAGAGCAAGGCCGCTTCAAAACCGGCATTGGGTGCTGCTAAAGTTTCTTCAAAGTACGTTCACATCGTATTCGTATGGATATCGTTATGATCTAGATTATTTTCTGATACGTGGATCCTTTTTTTAGACTGGACACCAATGTTTACGATGAAGCTCTGGACGATTTCGGCCCAGATGATTTCATGTAACATCGACCATCTTGTTATGTACCACAGTACGATCTCTGTATATACTTCAACTCTTGGGCAAAATAGATCAACTATGGGAAGTTGAGCGGTTTCCCTTCTCCGACGTGTGTATTGAAGCAGCCTACCGCACTCCTCAAATTCGTTATGATCAAATACTCTCTTGCCTCCTCGCTCTCCCTTGCACACAAGAGGGCTTCCTCTGTATTGTGAACTCAAAATGCATAGCCCATGTCATGCAAGAGCCATGTTTTGACCGATTCCTTACATCCTACTCCGTACATGCGTGGGTGTATAATACATAGACGTAGAAGAAAGAACCCTTATTCAGTAACTTCCACAACCGCTAGCTCCTTCCAGCCAATACAAAGAACGCGCCGCAGCTTAGAGAGCGGGGCTGGCGTTCTTGACGAGATCTGCGAAGTAAGCCTGGAACCAAGTACCGGCCTCAGGCGCATTAGGTGCTGTTACAAGAAAAGAAAAAAAACATCCATCGTCAGCTACCTCAACGAGCTCCAGTCAAAAAAGAGAGGGAGAGAGGAAACTAACCAGCATCAGAAAGACCACAGTGAGCATCGTATCTCGGTGAGGAAGTGTCGCTAGTTCCATCGCATTCACCTCCGGGCTTAACCCAGACGATCTGGTCGATGAGATCGCTGCCGGTGTTACCAGTGGGGTGAGTTCCGAAGCCGGCGCCTCTGACGTTGCACCAGTCGCCCCACTCTTGACGGATGTTCTGGACACCGGAGCGGCCTTGGTCGACGATGAAATGGGCGGGGAATCCGGCGCTTTGGAGTTGTGGGGCCAGAGCCTGATGAGGAGGGTTTGGGTTAGTATTGGGATGGGATGAGGGGGAGGAGAGGGAAGAGGGGGCTTACGTTGATATAGTGGATCTCGTCGTAGTTGCTGTTACCCTGGGTGATGGGGTCGGGAGAGGCGGCGCTCAGAGCGTTGTAGTTGGCGACGTCTATGAAGGGAAAGAGCAAATTCAAAGTTAGGGCCATGCGAGAAGCGACGAAGTGCTGGAGGGTGGAAACTCACTGGTAGCAAGACCACGGAGGAACTGAGGCTTGCCAGCATCGTTGTAGACCTTGGCGAAGAGTTGAGCGGCGGGGCCGAGGTTGGCAGACCAGCCTTGAAGGATGAGATCAGATTTCAGACTCTCGACTCTGAATCTTAGTAGGTGTTTGGATACTTACCGAGCCAACCAGCGTGTCCAGCATCGATGTACATGTAAACGCCGAGAGTGTTCAGTTGAGTGATGGCGTAGTTCACACCAGACTATGATGAAATACCACCCCTCAGCACCATGGCACGGAATGATAGCCTTCAAATGTACAGGAAGAACTTACCATGTAAGCAGTCTGTGCACCAGCACACTTCTGGACGTTGAGGTTGGTGACCAAGTTGGCGAGTGAATCGGGCTCGATGACAGCAACGACACGGACGTCGGGGTACTCTGTGGAGTAGGAGAAGATACGGTATGAAATGATAGGAAAACGAGGAGTACAGTAGAGAGTAAAACGCACTCTTGATTTGGGCGACGAGCTGATCGATGTATCCCTTGTATTTGTTGAGACCGTCATCAGCGATGGAGAACTCTCCATTCGAGGCCAGAGCGGCACAATCCCTATCGGGCTTCACACACACACAAGCGTCAGCTTTCCTCAGTATTAACCACAGAGGATGGGAATCCACGTACCAAGTCATAAACCACAATCTGCACAATTAATTTTTCTCCAGTGGACTTCTGCTGAGCCGAGGCACTAGCAAGGTAATCCCCAAGGGTCGAAGTCTTCGCGATCACGTCGAACCAGGTGAACGTGGGGATCTGAGCAACTTTGAGTGCTTTGGCTTTTTGTGCCGAGTCGGTTATTTGGGCGGCGGCGGATGAGACTTCGGAGGCGTAGTATGGTGTGAGCCAGATCTAGTGAGATTGGGAGAGGGTTTGTGATTAGGAGGGTTCAACTGAGGGAGAGGTAAGGTGGAGGGACGTACGGAGTAGCCGGTGTACGGGTTGCCGACGTCAGGAGCAGTGGTGGTTCCTCCTCCTGGGGCGGTCGTCGTCGTAGTTGACGTGCTTCCTGTTCCTCCGGTCGAGCCAGAACCGCCGGGACTGTGATAAAATAAACTTGAGCATGTGCTCATCGACTCCTTCATCCCGATCAAACTCACAGGCATTGCCCTACATTCCGTTTTCACTGAGTGTGAGCTGGCGTGTCTCGACCTAAGAGATTGAAAGGTACTAACAGTAGTAATCGTTGACGACGGTGCAACTGCAGGTGAAGAGTTTAGAAAAGGCAGGCGTTGGCTAATGAGGCATACGTACGTCGATCCGGAGACACAGGTCTTAGCACCAGCTAAAGAAAACAACGGTCACTCATCCATCCTCACCGACAGTCGCAAGAGAAACACGAACACCACCCGATGCCACCGCATTGACCTGCAAGGGAACAAGTTGTTCAGACTCTATCGTGTAGAAGAGAACCGTAGCCCTATAAGTAAAGCACCTACCGTAAACCGGAGACTGGGCGTTGACGACGGCGAGAGAAGCCAAGGCTGCCAGAGAAGCAACTCTGTACATGATTGAGGAAGGGGGGGATCTGAGGGTCAGAAGGACAAGCGAAATATAGTGGGCTTTATATACCGTTCTCAACACCCATGCCCATATACCCTCAGCAGAACATCGCATGCCATGCGACCTTTTCCGGCGTTCATCCGATCGTATGCAACACAGAGAACATGGCGGTAAACGGAGAGTCATCGGAAGACCTTGAATCGATTCGATGGTAGCAACGTCACGAGTGAATAGAAAACAGTTCAGCCGACGCTTTGTTGATTGTTTGCTGAAGGGCTTGGGGTCAGGTCACTTGGAGATGTGAGAGTGGCCAGCGGGGGTTGTCTGTTGTATGAGCGGCTCAAATTCGGGTTGAGGTGACTTGAACCGTCGGTGGAGTGCTGTCGAAGCCTTGGTCTCCATAGATTATCCACTGCCAGAAATTTGACGTATCCTCGAAAACGCAGCAGCTCGCGGAGGACATCTGCCAACCTGGGGTGTTTCGCGGCATGTAGGAAGTCTGTTCATGGAACAGACCATCAGCTGACATCAAATCTCGAGGCACGACCGCTTTTTCTACATACCAAATTTGGCTCTTTCGAGCTCAGGAAGCGGTTGGACTTCGGAACAACGTTGGGTTCATCGGCCGTCCTCTGGAGGTAGCGAGGAAAATAGGGGAGAACAATCAAGGCCCCATGTTGCTCCTGCGTAGAAGAATGAAATTGCGCTGCGACAGACTTGGTGGCGTGAAGACTCTAGTGAGCTCGAGGAACTTAAGCCACAATCATTGCAATTCAGAAGCGGAAGTGGTGGAAGTTGGAAGAAACTTGAGCTCGAGGGACTGGGACTTGATCCGACGATATTTTTCCCAGCAGTTTCCCAGCTAATTCGCCATCAGAGCACACAGTGAGCACGCCGCACTGGAGGATCTTCTATGATCAAGCTGCCTTTCGCCCTTTTTACTGCTTTGGAAGCCTGTTCCCTTTGATAGGGGCCAAAATCCAAAGATGACGAGTCGATGTCGACGACCTCGCCTCCAGTATCACCCCACTGATACCATTCGGCACTGACAAGCCTGTGGTCGTAGCTGAGAGTGCACAATGCGCTGGTGAGGTGCCTTGCAGCTTGTTCTGGAACCCAAACCACTATCATGGTAACAGTAACCCACGGAATAAAGTCGGGAAGCCAGGCTCAAGAGCTCAAGGGAGCTTACGACTCGACAGATCGCAATAAGATAGGTACCATTGCTCCGAGGTATGTGGTGGAAGAGGTCGGATAATTATCAGAATATGACAGGTCGACCTCTTCATAAATGCGCTCGTGCAAGATGAGAGAGATACAGTATAGTGACTTGAAGTTGCTGCTTCACAGACGTCGTGAACGATGCTGCGAAAGGGCTTTCAGCTTACGTTAGTCAAGCTGACCCGTCTCTATCGTCACCACCATCTGCAACTATGCGTTCAACCAGCACTATGTAGTCCAACTCAAGCTCAGTTAAACTTGATTCTCGAGTTCAACGATTTATCTACTTCAAGCTAGGAAGGCATGGTGTCTGCTGTGGACCAGTAGAGAGCTTTGTACTGAAGACAATGCTTAAAGCGCTAAAGAAGACCATAGAAGGAGTCGTGTGCAGTCCTTGAACTCTCTCAATCTGATCGTTTATTGCGGTGATTCCGAGTTTTCTCTTGGAGAGAATGCTTTGGCAGGATTTACTGGATTGATTCTTGTATCTTCGTATCAAGGGCTGGGCTGCTCCCACGACATCAGTTGTAATACTCTTCGACCCGCTACTTCAGCTCATCTATGGGATTACACTCCAGAGTCCAGCACTCTAATTCTGGCCCCTGACTGGCACATCTGTTCAACTGTTGCAAGATGGCCTACCCACCACACTAACAATGACCTCACCTTGGGACGGATATCTTTCGCTGCAGTACTCCTCTGGTATTAGACAATATATGCAAGCCCTTTTTCGCAGCAGCGATGGAGCTGTTTTGATGCAACGATGGAGCACTGTGATGCTCTAGACCGGATCTGCTACTACTCCGTTTGGTAGTCCTACCGGCCTATCAGTCAGAGTGATATCCAGATTTCCCGGTATCTTGAGCTGAGCGCATAACAGAGCGAGAACTTCGATGGCGGGGAAGCAATATCTTCGTTCAGTCAGAAGGGTCTAGAATACAGTGGAGAGCCGCAGCAACCTGCTGGAGCTCATGGATTGTAAAGCCAGCATTTGCATATCTAAGTACATCAAAGCTCATACGACGAGACCACAGATATACTCATATGGCAGTGACCCGTCCACTGGTATATGTGTCTAGAGAGAACCTACCCTTGCACTCTGTATTCGTCAGACCGTTCAGCCATTCCACCATGATTCTCTCTCTCATCTCTGGATGTGTTTGCTGGGAATAGTGTTTGGGCCCTGGTGCTATTGGTGTTCAGCTGCCATCACGGCTTCCGATGAGGATACAGCGGTAACAAGAGCCAAGTCGGTTGCAGAGGAAGCAGGAAAGAGAGCAAGTGGCGCCGTGGAGAAATATTGCGGAACTCCTAAACACTGAGGAGTCTCGTCGGGCATGTGGAGATTTGGGATAAGACGAGAATGGTGAGAACGATATGAGTGGGACTGAGCAAGTTGCAGACGCTCTGTCTACTCTCCGGTTTGTCCTCGACTGATTTGGTAGTGCTCAGCCACGTTTCTACGATATGAACGGCTACGCGTTGGAGCTGTTTTGATGCTGCATATATGGCGATTTAGCGAAAAACTGAATTGGTGCATATATTGTCTATTGCAACTAAGTATAGACCTCCCTCTTTTTGACTTTTCTGCATGACACGGGAACATGCTGCTCCTACCCCCGGGTAATCCGAGTACAGCCTATTGGCAAAGTTCTCCACGGCGAGTCTTTCAGTGGTCTCGTTATGGGAATATTGGGCAGGTTCTCCACTTCAGCTAGCAGTTTTGCGTACTTGTTATGGCATCTGGCGGTGCGAGCTTGGTGTAACTTGGAGTCGAGCGTCCCGTCGCAGTTGGAGTATGTGCATTCTTTATTGCAATCACTGTGCGCCCTTACGAAATTCGGTAGTGCGAGCTCGGTACGGCATGGAGTCGAGCGTCCCATGGAGGTCGGAATGTGTTTATCTTTGTTCGTGAGTCACGAAGATACCTTCGCTGCTCTTTGGGTCTGACTGAACTTCTTTCTGAAAGCTGAGCAGCACGATTCGGGTCTCTATGGTCAGGTATGTACTCTACTTATGATTCGTCATAGACCATTTCTACAATATCTTAGGAACGATGATATCGTAGAGCATGACAGTGAGAAAGGACAGCGTCTTCGCACTTTGCTACTTCCCGTCGACCGCTCGTCTTCCCGACGAAGCGTTATTTCGAGGTATGTGGAGTATAACCTCCACATTTCCCTATGCTCAACTCCACTTTCTACGTTATGTTCTAAGTATATCCCAGCATAGGCCAGTCTTTCGCGGCTCGAAGATGTCTGAGCCTCATAATTCCAGCGCTCTGTAGGGGAGGGTTGAGAGGTATAAAAGGTGAGCCATAACCTGCAGATATTCTCATCCTCTCAGCCTTCACTTCAATCTAGCTCACTAGTAAATACACACAACAACCATGCAATTCACCACTGTCACCTCCTTCGTCGTCGTCGCTCTCGCCTCGCTCATGCAGGTGTCTGCCGACCACGAGCTCCAGTTCCACAACAAGTGCAAGGAGAAAATCACTCCCAAGTGGAAGAACGGTGACACCACCAAGGTCACTACCGGGAAGGAAATGGCTCCTGGCAGCACTTGGTCTGCTAAAGTTCCCGAGAAGGTAGGCTCCTCGGGTCACTCGACGCTCATATCCTTGATACTCACTGACTTTTCATCTATTAGTGGGTAGATGCCCGTGTTTATGGCCAGGATGGGAAATGTACTGAACCCGACGGTGTTCGTAAGTCGTAACATTTCTAGGCCATCGACACCCGATAAGTGTTAACGCGTTCGTTTCACAGACTGCACTCTCTTCGAGTGCTCCTTCGGTAACACCGGATTCAACCAATGCAACCTCTCGCTCGTCTCCGGCTTCAACGTGAGATCTTCCCTCCAGTGCTCCCTCTACTTCTTAAAGAGTTCGTCTGACTTTTATATTTCACTGTTCATGGCGCATAGGTCGGAATGGCATTCTCCTGGATTGGAGGCAAGAACTGCCAGCCTGGAAAGTCTTGGTAAGTTCTCTGTTCATTCAACGACGATGTGGACGCAGGTTTAATTCCAAAATTTCAGCCCTTCATCTTCTTGCCCCAACACCCAGGCTTTCTTGGGCCCCACCGATTGCAACGGCTGCCTGTCCCAGTGCAACACTCCCAACGTTGGCATGTCGATCACCTTCTGCCCTTGAGCTGTTTCTGGTGAAGGACTACACTAGAAATTGCATCTTATCACGTATACGGACCTACACTTCCTGTCTGAACCTCCTGTTTATCTCATGGTGTTCAGTCTCGAATATCTTGTATTCATCTAAACCTATTACAGTAATGCCCATCCACCCTTTTTCTCTTCTCCGTGACGATCAGTGGTGTGCCGAGAGTTCAGAGTGAGAAGGACCCTGAATATTGGAACCAAGAAAAGGTTTGCCTCGTTGCGACTGGCAGCCAACCTGGACTTTGAGCACCGTTTGGCAGTGCTTGAGCACGGATCCAAGCCCACTGGGGTATTACCCGACACTACGCCGCGGCCAACCGGCCACGAGGCTAACATTCCCCAGATTTCCCTTGTTCATTCACCGCCTCTGTCCATGCAACTGCTGCATGTTCTTCCCTCTATCAAGGCTTGATAAGCCGGCTGCTACGACCCTTAGCTGCCATTTCATTCTTGACCTCCTCCCATCATGTCTAGACTCCCTCAACTAGAGATTGTCGTACAGGATACTCTAGTCAGCAATGACTTCTTGCCATTCTCGCCGACACGACTGAGGACGCCGGATTCTCAATTGACTCTACCGTTGGCTGTTGGGAATACCGACGCTTCTAGTGAACTGCAACCTTTGCTTGGGTCACCTAGGAAGAAGCCTTTCTATCGTGCTCGTCCGTTATGGTGCGCTAACAATATTGGAATGTCGCGTCATTCGGCATCTAATGAGCGTATTGTCATCTAGGATTGTTCCGTTCGCCGTGGTCGCAGCTCTTGCAGTGAGTAGCCCACGAACGTATTATTAGTCCGGAGAGTCTAATGTGGTTCGCAGCGCGGAATGACATTGGCCGCTCGTGTCGAAGTTTTCACGCAGCTTTCGTGTCAAGCCGTTCACCGGGACCATAGCTATGTGACACCGGGAGTTCCTACGACAACCTCAAGTCTTCTCCAAACATCACTTCCTACATCTCACTTTCCTTCTCAACTGAGCTCCAACCCTGGTCTAAATCATTCGCCGGAAGATGATGCCACTCTGGTCCACTTCCGCTTACCGTCAGAGGACTGGGAGGAGGATGATCCTCGTGAGCTGCCCTCGCAGCAGTGTCTCTCTGATCCTGTTGTTCAGCAACATGCGGCTCAGCTGCAGGTCATCATGACGACCACAATGGGCCTGCTCTCGGCTCTGACGAACGGTTTTTGGGGAGGCATCGGAGAGAAATACGGACGTACACGCGTCTTGGCCTTATCCACTCTTGGATTATTTCTCACGTAAGTCCGCGCTCGGGCCATAACTCTTCCTCATCATCGTTAAGGCTGATCCATCTTCCAGGGACCTTATCTTCATCGTAGTCTCTAGTCCTCACCCACCAAGCTCTATCCTTCACAGCCATTCTACCAAATTCCTCATCCTCTCGCCCATCGTCGAAGGCCTTCTCGGTGGTTGGACGGCTCTACAGTCCGCTACTTCTGCATACGTTTCCGACTGCACCTCACCCGGATCCAAAGCCCAGATTTTTGCACGCTTCACGGGCGTTTTTTACACTGGCTTCAGCGTTGGTCCAATCATCGGGGGCTGGCTCATCCGCCATCCTATCGTAGGAGGAGACGGCAACGACGTGACTTCCGTGTTTACCATGGCTATAATCCTCTCTGGGATCAACTTCTTGCTTGTCGTTTTTGTCTTTCCGGAGTCGTTATCCAAGGATAAGCAGATGCAAGCTCGTAACAATATACCTGAGGGTGGTCAACGCGATAGTTACCTTGCTGGCCTTGTGAAGGACTTGATCTCACCGATGACCGTGTTCCTTCCCTCTCAATATGTTGGCCACGATGGTAGGAAACGACGCGATTGGAGCTTGACTTGGATAGCTCTTGCGTTCTTTGGTTATATGCTTTCTTACGTGAGCTAAGCCCCTTCCCCCGCGATCCAGTGCTTACATGTCCTTCTCTCCAACATAGGGTGTCGCTGGGATCAAGTATTTATATGCTGGCCACGTATATGGCTGGGCAGCGGAGCAACTTGGTTACTACATCTCGTTCATGGGAGGAACCAGGGCTCTCTATCTCCTCATTGGCCTGCCATGTAAGTCATTTTGTTGCGTGTCTGGTACTCAGTCCACCTCATTGTATAATGCTCCTTCAGTCATCATCTCGACCTTCAAGCCCAAACGAGTGGTTGACCCTCCTGCTCCCGGTATTGCAGGCAACGCTGCCGTCGCACCAAGTCGCCCGGACTTCAGAAAGGAAATAAAGTTCGATCTGCTCTTGACCAAACTCTCACTGTTCTTGGATATTGCCTCAAACACCCTCGTCATGCTCTTCCCTGCTCCGTCCTCTGGAGGGCATTCTCTCGGCATCTCAAGTCATCTTCCAACGGACCCTGCTAAACGATCGCAGCTCCTGTTCGTACTTGCATCGTCTATGAACAGTCTTGGATCGGGCGTGCAGCCTGCTGTACAGAGTTTAGCACTGTGCATCGCTCAGTCCCGTGTGAACGCGCCACTACCTTCAGGGAAGGGCGGAGCGGAGGGAATGGGACAGCTATTCGGTGCTCTGGCCGTGCTGCAGGCGCTGGGTCAAATGATTCTTGGGGTTCGTGTTTTAGGCTCTTTCCCTCTCGTCTGATGAACCTTTAGCTAACTGAGATTTCTTTAATTGTTCTATGCAGCCTATTCTCTTTGGACTCGTGTACGGCACTACTGTATCCACCTACCCCAAAGCTATCTTCTTGACGGCTGCTATTCTGCTTTCGACCTCCTTCCTCTTCCTTTGCTTTGTCCGCACTCCTAAGGGGCTCGCCCTGCAACAGAGCTCTGAGCCTAGACCGAAGAGGCTCAGTGGTCTGGGTATATTCTTTGGCGGTCAGAGCGCGAAGGCAAATGGGAAGAGACGTCGTAGGGACAGTCCGGAGCGAGGCAGATCGAGGGAGAGTAAGGATCTAAGACGTAATTCTTATGGTCATTATGCAACTCCAAGGGGTCAGGGTGCTCCATCTAGCTCTAGCTCTTCATTTATTGCACCTCCTCAAGGCAGCGTTTAGCCAGGAGAATCCATCTTTTCCGACTGAGGACAACTTCCGGTTAGCTCTGGGTTGGCTTCGACCGTACAGCTCCTCTATTTATCTCCTGGTTTTTCTCATGGGTGGAAAGATACTATGTTACATTCTTTGTATTTCTACTGTACTATGCCGTCTCTAGTTCACATAGATGATAGATCTTTTTCTTGATACTCTCAGCATCATCGGTAGCCAGTACCCAAAAGTACAGGTTTGATCCCATCACTTGCCTGGGAATTCAGACGAGCACTGGGTCGAGTGCTGGTCAAGTGGTTACCCATCTTTGAACCTGTTCCATCATGTTTCTGTGCCCAATCAACGTTGACTTCGTGCTCCTTCAGGCACTCTACGGTACCAATCTGCATCGCTCTCACACACTGCTTCACACACTGCTTCCTCCCGCAGCTTGATGATTCTCAGCTATAGCCTAGTACTTCTCTCCTGGCACTCTCACACCTGTCAGGATATCTTGCCGCGAGCCCGAACTCACTCTAAATGACCCAGGAATGACCTAGGCATTCTTTGCTTCTCGAACAGCATTTATACGGAACGCTGACGTACGTGTGGTGCTGAGAATATCGACCACGGAGCGTCCCGTGGTCGATCTCCCTCATAGTATATCTACTGATACTAGGACGGCGAATGCCCTCCGTTTTCGAACATCTCTTTTGCCTCATACCAATGCCACCCCACCTACCGAACGAAATCTGGTTCGAAATTATCCAGTACATTCCGAATCACGATCTACAGAGACTTCATTCCCTCAACAAGGTCTTCTTCCACCATGTTATGGACCTGAAGTACGCAGGCGATGTTCAGCCTTGGTTCGTGTCTATCGATCCAAGGGATGAAGTGGTCATGCGATTGAATAGTGTTGAGAAATTGAGGTAGGTAGCCTCGTTAGAGCTCTTCTGGTTGTGTTATGGTTCACTGACTACGTAGTTTATTCCCCCCCCCCCCCCCCCCCACAGAAATCCTGAAGTATCCTCGCGCGTGCGCAAGTTAACGGTCTATAACACCGATCTCTGTCGTGATTGGTCTGACCGAACGGTTGACTATGGCAAACGTCCGTCCTTTCGGTCATACCGTATGATTCACCGTCACCTAACTGAGAATTTCTTTGCATCTACAGTCCGGAAACTCTACCCCCCGCAGAAACGTACCTTGATGGACGCGGTAGTTCCGCGGTTCATCTGTAGGCGTGGGCTCGACCAGTCGCTTGCGCTTATGCATCAAGATGTGATACGTCGTCTCGATGCACTTCCACGTCTAGAACACCTTGACGTATCGTTACTGGAAGTGGCGAAGGACCTGTTACCTTACTATACCCACAGGCTTCCCCTGTTGACTCGGCTCCTCTGGAACTCAGCAAGAAGGCTCAAGGGCCTGACGCTCACGGGAGACCTGCTGGGTCTTGAACCCCTCCTCCGTTGTGCTGTCTTGACTAGCTTTCCGGTATTGAATGACCTCAGTATTACCATTCGGATACGTTGGAAGCACGGGAGCGATTTGCCTGATACAGAGATATACTCCGTCATCGCCAAGTTCATCAACAGTCTTTCAGGTTCACTTCAGACGTTGAAGTTATCCTTTGAAGGTGACCAGGAAGTGGAAGGTCTTGTCGCTCTCTTGACGAGGCTTGAAACCTTACCTCGGTTGAAAGCCCTAGACGTAGGCGGACACCTATTTCCTCTCCTCTCTACGACACCGCAGCCGTTATTCCAGTTCATCCAACATCAGTCCGGCACTCTCAGGAACCTCAACATCGCTGTCGACGATTACACTGTCCGCGGGCTGTCTCAATCCGCATATTCCTGGGCAGAGCATCTCCCATCGAACCTATCCCAGCTCCACCACCTTCGGATCCCATCTACTCCTCAAACCGACTCGTCATTCGCGGGTTTCCTGGCCAAATCAGCACGACAGGTAGAAACTCTGGAGCTCTACGGCCACCCATTGAACTACGCTGAAGTCCGGTCGATCCTCAGCCTCTACTCTAGGGCGGAGGAAGGATGTCAGCTTAGAACACTAGATCTGAGGGTGACGGTTCTCAGCGTCCAGCTGCTCGATCTCATCTCGGAGGCTTGTCCTCTTCTTCAACAACTCGGAATTACGTGGTCCTGGCCTGGCTCGTTGGATGGAACTGACGAAGTGAGTATAACGCTGCCGATCTCTTTCCCCCACTCCCCTGTCTTCCCAAGTTCGCTAGCTAGAGCAGTCATACTCATACTTATGTTCTTGAAGGACGGATTCTGCAAGGATATCGCGGGGAGGAAGTTTACCCTCTGGAGCCACTTCGCTTGTCGGACGCAGTACAACAGGCAGAAGGTGCTTGGGTTGTTGAGTGAATCTGTTTGTAATTTTTATTTGGACTCTGGGGAAGGACATGAATGGGGTTCTTTCCTGTAAAATACACGATTCACGAAACGGGCCACATTATGGTACTTAGCACTGTATATATGATACCTGAGGCGGTTATGCTGGGACAGAACCGCTTTCACCACCACTACCTTCCTCGTCTACAACGTCTGAACCTTTCCGAATCCTGACAGCGCTGAATGAACAGATCGACGCGGCGAGGAGTGCAGCGGCAAGGGCAAAGATAGCTCTAGGATACTCCTCCACAGTCGCACCATACGTGAACGCGTACAAACCCGGCTGAAAGAACAAAACAAAAAAAAAATATGAGATAGATGCCCTGCCACACGAAAATCCATAGCTATAGAAAATATACTAACCGAAATCGCGTGAGCAGCAGCGGTCAACACCGCCAACGCACCAAACAATCTTCCAATCTCGCCAGACCTGCCTTGTGCGTGGAGAACCACAGCGCTGAGGGAGTGCATAGCTGGGTTGCCGCCCGACGTGAAGGAAGTCAGGCAGGATAAGACGACGAAGAGAATCGAAGAGGAGGAGGAAGAGGCGAGGAGGAATATGAGTAGGTCTGATGAGGCGTCGATGAGGAGAGAGAGTCGGGTGAGGGTGTTGTCGAATGATGCTTCGGTGGATATGTTGGTCGTGGTTGTAGAGTTGTGGGTTGAGCGGTGTTTGAAGTAGTAGATGATAGCTATTGTTTTTGATGAGAATGGGCAGTGGATGTTCAATGTTTTGGTGCGTACCTGGGAGGAGAACCAAGAGGTTGAGGGCGCGGGAGACCCAGAGTAGAGACATAAAGAGACCAAGCTGCGTGAAGATAATCAGCACCCGAAAGGCCTAAAGACAAGACAAACTAGGCACCTCGCTAGCCGTCCAATCATATACATGCTTCGCATAGAGATATTTTATCTGGTACACACCCTGCACAACGAACCATGAGCACGAAAGAACTATCATAAAAGAAAGACTTGACATACGATAGAAATGAGGTAGATGAAAATACCAATAGCGATGAAAGTCAAATTCCAATCACGCCTCGAAGTCCTCCCATTTTCGTGCCGTACTCGTCTAGGAAGAAACACACAGACCGGAGAAACAACCGCCGAGACGAAGCGACGGAGAGTCCTCCAGACGATCTTGCTGTCTCTGCTGGTAGGCACAGAGATAGTAATGGTGTGACGCGCGGATTTTTCTAAGGACTCTGGGAGGACCAGAGTGATGAAGATAATGTTGAGGGACAAGAATACGGCGCCGGCGTAGAACATGTTGATGGCGAATTTGTAGTCGCTGTCGTAGCCTATTATTCTCGAGAAGAAGTTGCCGACCTAGTGGGACCTATGATGAGCAGGTAAGTTGAAGAGAGAGAAAAAGGTTCTGGGCGTACCACGGGGCCAGAAGCCAATCCAAGAAACACAAAACCCTGCAGGGTGGAGAAGATAACAGATCTACACAGAGGGAGTATAATAAGCCAGAAGCTTGGAGCTGAAGCCTGGAAAAGTTACCGAGAGCCATGAGCGCTAGCATCGGCCCCATATCTGTAGGTAAAATTAGAAGTGTGAAATTTAGCACGAGAGGAGACTAACGCGTGAATTACTCCATTGAACGAGGACAGGCCCCCGAAAATCCCATCGAGAGCTGAGCCTGCGACGATGATTGTGTTTCCGTGCTCAACGAAGAAAGGGATGGGGGGATGGGTGACTAGGAGGAAGCCGGTGTCCCTGTACGAATAAAATAATAATAATGTTCAGTGAGAGGAGAACAGGATGTACAGTAAGAGGCCCAGCGCACATCATTAGGGCTGCAAAGACTGATGCAGCGAGCGGTAATTTTCTCCCGTAACTATCACCCATCTTCGCCCAAAATCCAGTAGTAGCAGCGCTCAGTATCGCCGCAGTCGTAGTTACAGCTATCGTAGAAAAATCGTGAGAAAAAAAGCAAAATAGGAGAAAGATTGGGCTGTTAAGAACAAACATGCTTGTATCCGCGCTGCTTCGGCTTGTGCTCTTGCAGAGTCGGCGCACTTGTTGACGAAATGGGATAGGATCTGAAATTCTGGATCGACGCCGTGGGTCTCGCCAACGGTCCTACAAGCAAGTGCGTTGTAGACCTCTACGCGAGGTGCGAGTATCATGCCCCGCTAGAGGAATACGTAGGTAATCGTGCATGGGTAGACGGGGGATTAGAACTCACGCAGAGAGACGAAATCAACACAACAGGGACCAGCCTGGTCAAACTACAGTCAGCAAGAGAAAATGGAGAGGAAGAATATTTATCCACACCAATACGGAGATGCCTTCCAACGCGAGCTCTTAGTACGAGTCGATACGGCCGATCCAAGCAAGGGATCTGCTGCGTGACACTCAGCAACATCTCCCCCAATATCGCTGCGCTGTAGATCAGGTTCTGAGTCTGCAAGTAACCGCTCTCCTTCCATCGAGGACATGGATAAGCAAAAGGTAACAGCAAGCTAGGAACGTGCAGCTTCATGCGAGCCAAAGTTTTCTCATGAACCCTGAGAAGATCATAATGCGTGTTCGTTCAGTGGGGCCAATCGAGTCTCGTGAAGATAGGCGGTAAGATGTATTATCTGGCTATCTGGATATTCGTGACATAGTAAAGCAGATGGACTCGAAAGGTTGTATCGATGCTAGGTCTGTTCTCGAGAAACGAACAGCGATGGTGGTGGTAGCTGTCCAAGTGGCGACCCGCGGCTTCTCCTCCCAACTCTCAGCTCGTGCAAGTCGCTGGATGCAACGTCCAAGCCCACGACCTCCCTCTGGATGATATCGGGCTCACCAACGCTCTGGAGCGCTTCAAAATCTATTTCTTTGAGCTATTCTAACGAGCTGTGGACGATATAATATGCCTCTACTGCAGTCTCCTCGAGCGATGGATCTCCGCCGACGCCAAACCCCTGTTCTACCAAGCCTCACACATTAGTATCTGCTCCGAGGGTCACATCGGATTTCATTCAGCTTTATCCAGGAATCCCCTGTTGACTTTGTATCCTGTGGATTCGCACTGGCTAACAGGGCCAGACAGTCTTACCTCCCCCTGCAAGTGGGTCCAGGAGGAACTCTCCTATCGAGAAATACATAAAAAGCCCTCGTTTCTCTGCCCAAGATCCTTACTACCAAAGTCTTCCCTGGCTTAATACTCCCATCTCCCTGCGCGCAAAAATGCAAACCAACTTCTTCCCTTCCCTCGACATCGAAAGCCTCCTTGCTGAAAATGCGAGGTTGAGGTCGGTGATCGATTCCCAGTCAGCTCGCATCGAGGACCTCGACGGACGACTCCGGCGCCTCCATACCGAGCAGCAGCGCGCCCGGAACTGGCGCCACGAAGCAAGGCAGTACCCGTCCTTGCTCGATGAAGAACTCGGTCCGACGGAGGTGGTGGTCTGTAGCTCAACAGCTACGACCGCGGTGGCGACCCCGGTCTTGGGCTGCTCAACGACGAGGACGACAAAACTGGCTGAGGAAGAAGACGAGGGACTCTGTGCGAAAGAGTGGCTTGTGAAATGTGACGAGGCGATCCGTCGATGTGCGTTGCTCAGGCAGCAGCTCGATGGGTCTGCTGAGTCTGCTTCTGTCGAGGGCTTGAGAAAGCCTCTGGGCGGACCTGAGTCTTCTGCGGCTCCGAGGCCAGTACGAGCGAGGGTGGTTTCGTGTCCTGGGGTGGCTTCGACTGGTTCGAGGCTACCGACAAGGTCGTTGCCGAAGGGCGGGAGCCGGCTTCCCGTCGCTTCGAGGTCCAAGAGGTGGAGCGTGTGTTAAGGTGAGTCTTTCCTTTTTTTTTTTTTTTTTCGTTGGCACGGGGGGTAAGGGCACTGGCATGTCAAAATGGCACTGGCAAGTAATATGGCACTGGCATTTCAACAGAGGCACTAGCAAGTCAAACTGGGCATGAGGATATTTGAGCATGGGGGATATTCGAGCACAGGGTGATATTTGAGCACAGGGGGTATTCGAGCACGGGGGATTTCGAGCACGGGGGATATACGAGCAAAGGGGGCGTTCATAAGAGCTCAGTGGCTCTAACTGAGAGCTGAGTCCCATGAACTTGGGCACTGGGGGATTAACGAGTTCTAGGGTGATACCTTCCTATCAGGGGGCGTATGATACACCCAGTACATCGTTCACTACGCTGTCGGTTTTCGGGTCGATTGACCTGAGTCGGAGGTAGTAAACCGTGTATTTCACTCTGAAAGAAGATGAAAGATGCACTTCGCAGGCAGTTTCAGTGAAGAACATCATTATCTCCTGAGCCTGCAGGAGCTGGATGTGGTCCGATATTACTTCGCGCTCACGACGAATATGCACAGGGATGACACTGTCGCACAGACAGTGTAGTAGAACACGTTGACAGACCAGAGCTCGATGCATTTCACGATCTTGTAAAGAACACCTTAGGTTGAGTTATTTATCTACTTGAGAACACAGGTAAGCGTTGAACTGTCCCGAAAGCTTGTAAATTCTTCGTGCTCATAGAATACGTTTTGCAGGGCAATTTTCATTTATAGCATGAGGTACAATCATCATGGTAGAGAACACTGAAAGGAACAAACAAACGACAATTCGTCGAAAGAGATACATTGTTGCCAATGCATGAAGCCCAAGAAAGATCCCGACTATACAGCGTCAGCCGTCCTAGCGATCATCTTCCGACTGACGTGGCTACAAAATCCCTGGAAGAGGTCATAGTCATGGCCCCTCAGCCACCGGTATCGCAATTGTATTTGGCCATGTTCTCGAAGAGACCTCAAAGAGACAATTGTCTGTAAACGTGGATCCAAGGGTCGTTGTCCCAGTACTTCTGGTGAGGGTGTGGCTTTCTTCCGTCTTCGTGCACTGCGCGACCATGTATTCCCCGTGGCGCTCACAAGGAAGCTTGAAAGAGAAAGAGAGTCCTCGAAGAATTTTGCCTGAGGATGGTCAGAGGAATCGAAAGGCTTAATTTGAGTCCCATCGATGTCCTCGAGAATCTCTCGAAGAAAATCGATTACGCGTGCATGCGAATGGCTGCCCTGAAGAGGCTGCTCGATGGTTCCTTTAGGAGGAAGCAGATCTTGCAGGGTGGCATTTGAGGTTGCTATACGTCCCAGTTCCTAGATTTCAATGTCAGAAACACTGCCTTGAGGGGGAATAGGTGGCCTGCAGGTCGACGTACATGTGGAAGCCTCTGCTCAAAGAAGCTCCATGCGACCACCCAACGTCTAGTCTGACCTTGCACTAACTCGGTGATACCAAAGTTATCGATACCGTGCTCTCGGATCAGGGACACAATAGCGCTGAGAGATGAGAGCTTCCCAACCATAGAGGTATACCATCTGAGAAAATATCAGGTGAGACGAAAGCACTAGACATTCATGGAACTTACCTGCAAGAGGAACGGTGCGTTAGAGATTCCTCTACCATCCTTGTTACAAACGCAACTTCACCGCCTTGAGTAATCATCTCGACTTCTGCACCAGTGCAAACCTATAACGAAGAGTATGAGGAGCCAAGTGTACTGTGGGCCTTCTTCCGACGTACGCCATTCGGTGCAAGTTCCTTCTCTTCGCTCGACTTCATGATGTCGTCTAGACTCGTATAAAACGGCGGATTGCACATGGTGAAGTCGAAGCTACGAGGCAGACAGAGAAAATATTAATAAATATTGATGAAGACAGACCAGAGGAACCAAAAACTGACGGGGCTGCAGACTCACGGTCTAAAGGTCCGAAGATAGGACGTAGCACCGATGCTTCATATACCTCAATACGATCCTGTAGGTTATTCTGCAAAACATTGCTCTCAGCCGATACCCTTGACTTTGGATCAATTTCTATGAGTTAATGAGAATCAGCCTGGGGTCGGAAGAAATCTTGAGGAGCAACGTACCTGTGCCAACGAACGTCCAGTTCGGTCGCAATTTACACGCTAGAAGTGGATAAATCGCCGTGGAGCCCGTACCACTGCGCAAGCACTAGTATTAGCAAATAAGCTAGGGAGACCGACAACAGAGACGCACATATCGATACCCTTAACCGGCGCTGCTAGATCAGATGAAGTTGACTCTAACACGTCCTGGATCCAGAGAATGTAGTTGAGCCTGTATTAGATTTTGAAATACTCTTCAGGGCAAGAACAGGAACATGTCGTGAGTAAGGCTTACCTGTTGGGAATCTATCACAAAATATCAGCCGTGCTGTCAGCGGCTCTCAGTAGGAAGGTATCATCACGGCGGGACAAAGTCGATCTTCGGGGAAGTTGAGGTGCAACCCAAAATCTTGCTTTAGTAGAGCATTGTTCAAGTGCCTGGCAGCGAATACTGTCAGATCCTCTGAGCACTGATGTAGAGAACAGGGATACCTCTGTGCTACAGGATCCTGAAAGTCGATAGTAACCCCTTGTCTGGTCTGAATCAGACTGGGCACCAGTAAGCAACATGGTGTCGACTGATCAACGTTTTGGGCTTACTGTTCCCTAAGGGCCGGATATATTTCTGCAAGCTTTGCAAAGTCAGGGGCTTGAGCATAAGGATTTCGTGGATGCATTTGGGATACAGCCTAGTGTCAATGGTGTTTTCGAGTTCGGAGGTGGGCACGAATTCAACAAGTTGATCGTCCGTGAAGAGGAGTACGCGGTAACGTGATTCATCTCGTCGTGTTCAATCTATGTAGACTCTACAGCCCAGGGCAAACGCGGGCTTGACCTGGGCCAACAAAATCGCGTAAAACGATATGCATTCAAGAGTAGAAGAAAAAAAAAAAGTGGAAATCTAGGATAGAGCTAAGAAGTAAAGGAAAGTGAAGCAGATTCAGTCAGCGCACTGTACGATAACTTACGTACGAGATTTCTGAACACTGGATTTATCGAAGACTGGAATGGAGGGTAGAAAGGGAAGAGAGGGTAATAAAAGAGAGTTCAGGGTGTTAGGCAAGAAAAAGAGCGGGAGAGGGATACACAAAAGATTCCGAAGTGAGAAAGAGAGAACGACGAAAAGGAGGGACAAGAAAGAAAAAGAGCATACATAAGTAAATAGAAAGGGCCAAAAGAAAATGAGTGCATGAACGATCCAACCATGTCCAATCAAAACGGTCCATGGAAACTAATGTTGCGGACTCTGAGGGCGAGAAGAGGGTCCACCCGTCTGAGCATTCGGCGGTGGGAAATGTCCCTGAGAAAGCGGCGAGTGCTGAGCAGGAGACATCCTCCTAGCAGGCGAACTGTTTCCCGACGAGCCCCCGCTATTCCCTCCTCCCAAGGGACCAGGAGGAAGCAAACTGTTTCCATCGCCCGTTACGTTCTGCTGAGCAGGTGGAAACCTAGGATCGAACCCCGACATGCCCGTCATCTGCATGCCCATCGGTCCCATCATCTGCGGCATACCCATGCTCATCATCGACATCCTAGGATCGAATCCCATCATAGGATTGCCCATGCCCATCTGAGGAGAGCTGTTCTGCTGCTGCTGCTGCTGCTGGCTGTTGTCGCCCATCTGAGATCCGGCGGTAGAGAACGCTACCATGGCTTGCTGGTAGGCTTGCATGGCAGCTTGCTGAGCGGCGAACATATGCTGGGGGTTGTAACCCATCATACCAGGGTACCCGGTCATCATAGGGTTCATCATAGGATTCATCCCGTTTCCAGTCATCATGGGTGGCATACCCCCAGTCATCATGGGGTTCATCCCGTTCCCTGTCATCATGGGGTTCATACCCATCATAGGCATCCCACCCATCATCATCGGATTGTAGCCCCCATACATCGACTGCATCTGATCCATCTGGCTCTTCTGCTGCTCATCGAACTTGCGTTGCCTCTCCTCTGCGACGCGTTTCTCCCTCTCTCGCTCTGTCAGGATAGCACCTAAGCCACCCTCACGCTTGCGGTCCCTCTCATGAGCAGTGACGGCTCCGAGAAGTCCGGTCTGCGGTGGCGGAGGCTTGTTGGGAACGTTGATGAGCGAGGCACCGCTTTCCCTAGCAAGCTCTTCCTGCTTCTTTGCAGACCGATCCTGTTTGTCCTGGATGCCAGCAGAAAGCAAGCCATGCGGTGTGAAGGCTTTGGTCATCGTCTCCGATTCGGGCTCAAGCTGAACGAACTTGGAGTTATCGGGCTGATTACCATGGCCTGGTTCGAGCACTTGACTCCACATGTTCTGCCTCGCAGCACCTGGAGCAGTAAACTCGGCCTGACTACGAATAGGCGTTCCATCGTGATAGGTCTGTCTAGCAGGTTCACCGTACGGGTCGTGCATCGTCCTGCGCCCTTGCTGCTGTTGAGGCGGTGGCGGTGGTGCCTGATTGAAATAATCGGGTTCACCTGAAAGTGATCGGCATCAGTGATTAGTGAAAAAGACAAAATCAAGTCACCAAACGCGCAAGCGAAGAGAACGCGATCGATCAAGGAAAGGAGGAAGAAAAAAAAAAAAACGTACCGCTCGGTCGACTGGAACCTCCAGGAATCTGAGGTAACGTCCTCGGTGGACGACCATGTCCATGCTGCGACGCCATCCCAGCGTCAGCGTGTTCGTTGACGTTCGCCTGGGTCAAGCCTGCTTGCTGTGGCTTGCCGACTGGTTTCTGTGCAGCAGCTGGGGGCTCATCGTCTGAGTCCGCGTCTTCCTCTTCCTCCTCCTCTTCCTCCTCCTCCTCTTCACTACTTTCACCCCAGGCACCTTTCTCGACAGTCCGCATCTTCCTCTTTCCATTCGCACGCCCGGGCTTATGTGTCGCGGCATGATGGGCTGCCTGCTGAGCCTGCACCTTGGCTTTACGTTCCGTGGCCTGCTTAGACGGCGCGAATGAAGATCGGAATGCTGGTCCTCCCGCACTACCTGCTGGATCGACGGATGGAGGTGCCGGCGCTGCGGGCGAAACCGGTGACGCCGTCGTTGCAGTATCGCTAGACTGGGACCGAATCTCTTTGCCTTTCTTCGAGCTGGAAGCAGGGGGAGCGTCGTCGTCGACAGCAAGATATGACAGCGCAGCCAACGCGTCGAGCTGATCGCTATCCTCTGTGACCATACCAACACTACCCATCCTCTCCTTCAGAACTTTACCACTCTCGTCCTCAGATCCGGGAGACTGTAAGGTCTCAGCAGTCATATTGCGTTTGTTCGGTCGAGATTGAGAGGATTTTGGGGGAGAAGAAGAAGAAAGCTGTTGTTGTTGTTGGTTAGGAGCAGGTGCAGTTGATGAGAGTTCAGAAGAACTTGAAGGTCGGCCTGTTGGACCGTCGTAATTGCTACGGACATTAAGCGGTGCCGCACGTGCGCCGGAAGGCTTCCTACCCAGCCCTGAACGCGTGTTGTCAACAGCCTGGAAGGATGTCGGCGCTGCACCTCTCCGTCCTGCCTGCTGCTGCTGCTGCTGTTGTTGCTGTTGCTGCATACGAGGGGAGGTAGGAGCAGAAGATAGCGTAGGTTTGGGAGACCGTTGAGAATCGACATCCGAGTTCGAATCAGACTCTTCACTGTCCGAATCCGAGTCTCTATTAGACACCATCGCTTTCCTCTGCCTCGCAGCAGCCCCCGTCTCTTTCTCCATTTGCTGCATATAATACAACACACCGTCCATATCTGCCAGTCCCTGATCGGCAGTCGAGGAGGCGGGAGGTGGTGGAGGTGGTGGCGCAACAACAGGCGGCGACATGGATTGTCCAGATAACTTGCTGGTGCCTGCCATAGGGCTGCTGGGAGGGCTTGTCGACTGCTTTGCCGCACGCTGTGGCGAATGCTGGTGCAACGCAGCAAAGTTACGGGTCGGGGTATCTTCAACTGGAGAGAACGGCGAAATCATCATGGACTGAGCGCCTTTGGAAGACACGGACATCCTATCCGAGAACGGCGAGGTCATCATGGACTGAGCACCCTTGGAGGACACAGAGAGCCTGTCGTCGTCCAGTCCACCGTGGGCTACCGAGTGCGGGGAGGGAAGAATACTCGCAGCACCGGGACTAGTGACTCGTTCGACCGGGGGAGGCTGTTGACCGTACAACAGATGCTGCTGCTGGCTCTCTGTAGCAGATTGCACACTGTACTTCGACGAAGTTTGATGCGAAAGTAGCCCTGCACCGTTGATAGGACCAGGAGAACCGCCTCCGTGTCCAGCGGCCGACGAGAACTGCCTCAGAGATGAAGCAGGTGGGGAATTCGCCCCAGAATGTGCACCAGAGTCATGGCTGAGGCGACTATGGCTTCCTTGGATCGGGGTTGGACTAGAAGTCACCCCACGATCAAGCATAGGGGCGTCCGTTCGTCCACCGGACTGCTGTCGAGAGGGCTCAGGACGAGAGGAATGGCTTTGTTGCGATCGAGGTTCCTCCGTTGACTGTCTTCCAACGGTTCCAGCACTACGCTCAGTGACCGGGGTCAGTGGTCTCCTCTGCTGACCTTGCTGCTGGCGAGGGTCAGGACTAGACGAAGGGCCCGGTCCATCGAAGCTCAACGGAGGTAACACATGCGTCGAGCCTGTGGAGTTCGATGGGCCAGCAGTGCTCCCCCCAACGGGTGGCAACGAAGGTGGTGTGCTGGAGCCCTGCTGTTGCTGTTGTTGAGACTGCTGGAGACGCTGTTGGATTTGCCGGGAGTTCTGAGGGGGCTTGTTCCCGCGCATGCCTTCAAGTAGAATATTGGCCAGGCTTGAACGGACGGCAGATGTGCGGTCGTCCCGAGGGTCAAGTGTTTCTGCTAATTCTCGGTCGAGGAAAAGAAGCTACCATGGAAATTTGTTAAAACGATTGATCAATGGTCTGAACTGCGGAGCACCTACGTCCTTGTTGGGTCCCACCGGATAGGCAAACATCAGTGAAATGGGATCTCTAGGATCCCAGGTCCATGCTCTCGGTCGTCCATACAATTCGAACGCATCATGCAAAGCTGAAGAACAATGCCAAGCTTAGCAAACCGAACGAGTCAAGATGGAACAGTGAGAACACCTACAAATGATCCACTTCAGCATCTCTCCGCTTTGATTATGCCCACCCTCCACTTCAGGCATGATTAACAACCATCCTTCCCTGGACTTCATACCCTGAGCCGCGTCCTCTTCGCCAAACAAGCCTTCAGCTTTAATCAGCGTCGACCTCGAGATCAGCTCGGGCCTCTCAGGGTACACCGAAAAGACTTGTGAGATATCGCTCATCGTCAACAAAGGCACTCTGCGGTCCTTCGGCTTCTGCGAGGTGTACATGAACACGGTAGGCTTCTTGGGAGCAGACTCATCAGTGCCGTTGGAATGATTGTCGTTCCGCGAGAATAATTGTGAGACGCGATTTTTCTTCGTCACTGTGTTGATTTGGCCTGGGCCATGGCCGTTGGCTGAGCCTGGACGGTCGGATGCAGCAGAGGCGACGACCATCCAGACTTTCTTCCAGTCCGTCTGACCCGCTACACGAATCCGGGCCCAGCCCTCCATACGCCCTCTCACGAGCGTCGAAGGCGCTTCCGGGGCTACACGAGGAATTGTCAGAGGAGCGGATATAGGAATGTTTGAATTGAGAGATGAGACGCACATTGTAATGTTATTCGGATGAGATGTGCTGTGTATATCTCCTCAAGGCGTGATTTCTCCCATGCGGACAATCGGAGGGCCGCTGCCCACGACATGAGAGCATCGGTAGAAGGGCACGAGAAAAGGAGAAGATTAGATCCAGCGGTGTTGAGAGTTATCACGTCGGTGTATCGCTTTGATGGCGTCGATGGCGTGGGTGGTACGGTGACCGAGCCGAGGACTTGAACAAACTGCACAAGAGGACAATCAGCTCAACGCAAAGAAACTTGCAAAGTCCTTTTTCGTTGGGGCGGTGGAAGACACTTACGGCGTCGGTGGTGTTGACGTAGGCTGGTGGGACCTCTTTGCCGTTCTTGCTCGCCTCTTCGACGGCTTTCATATCCCAGATGCTCAGCGTCGTCCCACCAAGTTGAGCCCAAACTTCCGTCCATCCTTCATCTTTGCTAGGCCTCTGGCCGTCCGGTTGTCGTTCAATCCGTCGTATAAGCGGACCAGAGAAGTAAATCTTGTGAGCGTGAGCGTTCTGCAGCTGCACGACCGAACGGATCTCTGGGTGTAGTTGCTGCTGAGATTGCGTCACTCCACCAGGCGGGGAGCCTATCGTCGGTGGTGGCCCCTGTTGTTGTTGGGGAGGAGGTAACGATTGCTGACGACCAGGAGACTGGGTCTGCTGAGCCATTTGTTTTGGTGGTACGCCGGGTTGGTTGAGTGAAGGAGGCGTCACTTGGTTCTGGTTCTGGTTCTGGGTTTGCTGCTGCTGATCTGAACCTTTGTCCTTGCGAAATGAGGAAAAGAAAGATGAAGTTCTGTGATGAGATGAGCCGCCGCTGGACGTTTGAAGTAAGCCTGGCCGCTGCGGTGATTCATTGTTATTGTGCTGCTTAGCCAAAGGCATGGGTGAGTCGTGAGACGTTGAAGGGAATCGATGCTGTGTTGCTGGCCCCGAGGCAGCTGATGATCCTCCGTTCCAAGCTAGCGTACTCATTTAGTTTACTTTGTGTGTCAATGTCGTTGATACCTGAGCTAGGCACGTCGAAAGCAAAAGTAGTAGCGTAGTTGTGAAAGAGTGGTGGGAGTTACAATGTAAGAAAAGCAAAAAATCTAATGTAACCTGATTTTCCTGAACAAAAGTAGAGTCCACCCTGACATCACACATAATAAGCCGGGTCCCTGCCGACCTCCTCGCCCTCGCTCCATCACGACGACTTCCTGGGCGCATGCTCGTATCCACCGAATCCAAGGGACTCCTGTACGACATCATCAGGTGCATCAGGTTCAAGATGTCCACTAGCGTTTCGTCTCGCACTATATACAATTTTAGACTATTCAGTTTTCATGTTCTGTGGAATAGGACGAGGGGATGAATGGAAGCTTACCGGAAGAAGGTATACGATAGGATGACTTCTGTAATATCCCGACATGACGGATCGTCTAGGATATCCTTGTCGATGAAGAACAGTAACGGCATGTCAACTTCTTCACCAGCTAGTAGTTTCTGCTCGTCAAAGCAGAAACATTCTACCTTGGAGAAGTACGCAGCGGCCTACCGAACAAACATCAATGCCAGGACAGTACGATGGAACATAAGAAGAAAAAGCCCACCTTATCAGGAGCAACGTTATACGTCGCAATCCCAATAATATCCTCACTGGACTTGTTCTTCGCCGTGTAAAACGCCAGACTGCTCTCCCCGGGCAACACGCTCACGTACCGCTGCGACGGCACAAAACTCCAGGGCAAAGTCTCCGACTTGTCCGCGTTGAAGAGCACCTTGATTCGTCGCACATTTTCAGCGGGTACCATCTGTTCTGGCGTGAAGAGCGAGCCCATGCCTGTTTTTGGCGTCCCAGCGAAGCCGGTCGCGGCGCAGAATGCGCGATAGAGGGGGACGGCGGCGTAAGAGCCTCCCAACACGAATATAACCTGAATTATGGGTTACTTGACTCAATACAATACGACGGGGGAGGAGAGGAGAGGAGAGATAGAGACGTACGACTGCACTAGTATACAACAGCAGCTTCCTGTTTTTCGCGCCAAACGCCTCCTCAGAAGTCTGGTACCGCGTCTGAGGCTGTTTCCGCGGTCCACCAGGCGGGGTCTGCGACTGCGAAGAATTACTTGACGATGCATTAGAGTTCCATCGTCGTTTCAAGGAGCGGTTTGCATTTATTATCGAGCTGCTTGGACTCTCTAGTCGGGAGGTTTGAAGTCGGGAGAAATTGGGCCGGGGGTGGAAGTTCCGTGAAAAGCCTAGACCTAGTCTGGTGTTTAGCCTAGAGCAACATTGACGCCTGAGGATCCCTGAGCATCTGAACTATGAGAATAGGATGTGAGCTTGAGTGCTAGAGAGTGCGGGGATTATAAGTGAGAGGGGTAGGGACTGACAAGATGGTGGGACGAGAGAAGAGAGGGCATGACAAGTGCTTGATTCAGCGGTGATCACAGCATCACTTTTGCTAAGGCGCCTCGATGGCGATCTAGGCTTTTGGAATGGATCTCTCTTTTGAAGGGTGGTAATCAATTCTCCACTATCGTTACAGGGAATAATATACACCAGCCAGTCAACTAGCCAGACACGGTAACTACAAGCAGAAGGCAATCATTCGGCAGGCTTAGGACTTGGCCCAGACTGACATCAACAGCCACAGGCTTCACTCTCCTTTGAGATGAAACTCTGCTCACACTCCCGCCCTATCCTGTTCATGTTATCCGAGATGACCATGAATGCTTGGGTGGATGCGTGTTGCTGGACAACATCTTCGGGTGACGCAATAAGATAGTGAAGACTGTCCACTAATCTATTGGGGGGCTCAGGACATGCTTTAGGACATCAGCTAACTCAGGTTTATTCGTCCACTCATAGCGTATATTCTTCACCTGCCGCTGCAACACAGGCCACGTATTGAACCACGTAGGGTCCCTTCCCATCCCATAGGGAACACAGTACTCAAACACCCTCCAGTGGTCATAGGTTCGATGTCGTAGGTCGCTGCGGAACAACACCTGTAACCACAAATTAGAGAATTAGCTGGGTTGGGACTCATATTTGCGATAGTCATAGGTTTATGCACCTCAGAGCTAACTTCTTCGTTGTCTGCGTACCGACCGAGGTAGTCCCAACGAACTCGAAGCTCCTTGATAGATGGACACATAGCGATGATAGCGTCCAGGAGCGCCGTGCTGAGTACCTTTATAGGTATATCCAGCCTCTTCAGCTGACAGGCTACCGCCGCTCCGTCGACGTGTCTCTCCGGGGGGGAACAATCGAAGTAGAGAGCAGATATGCGAATAGGTGAAGCCAGGGCCCAATGAACCCCAAGGATCTATATTCCGATTTGCGTATATCTTGAGAGTCTCCAGGCTATCACCGTTATTGTCGAGGAAGCATAGGAGAGCGGTGAACGCTTGTGAACAGAGTGGTACAACGTTGATATTCAAATGCTTCAATTTCGGAAGGACTGTGGTGGCGAAACTAGTGCTTAACCAACTTGAAGCATCCACGGAAGCCAGGCTGTGATCAAGCATGTCCCAACAAGTCTCCAGATAGAGGTCGAGGGCGTGCAGTGAGCTTTTATTCTGCTGGAGGAGCTGAATTAGGGGCATGGAAGGATCGTTTTCGTTATACATCTCCTTTGCGAGAGCGTAAATTCTAAGATGCTCCAGCTGAGGTGATGGGAGGTTTCGGAAAGAGGAGAGCAAGGTAGAATAATCGACGTTGTCGATATCCGGGTTCTCGGGTATGATGATATCGGCATTGGAACGGTAGACGACCGCAAGGTCTCGTAACTGATCGAGGCTTTGGATACACGATGCTACCGACAGTTGGGACATGTCGCGTGCTTGCGGCCTCCAAACTTCAAGGTACAGGTGTACCAAAGAGGAAAGCTGTGGGATAGTAGTGATCTGTGTACCCAGCGAGTATAACCAGGGAAACGAGACTTGGATCCGCAAAGTCTTCACTCCTGGAGCAACATGACCAATCGCTTCAACAAGCCATTTAATCTTCCAGGCAGGGATGGGCTCATCAGGATGGAAGGGAAATTGACGCAGGCTGAGCGTGATCTCGACTGTGTCTACGTCAGAGAGGCGGAGGAGGAGCTTTTTGCTTTCCAG
This sequence comes from Agaricales sp. HM26-F1, assembly GCA_002718315.1. Classification (NCBI taxonomy): domain Eukaryota; kingdom Fungi; phylum Basidiomycota; class Agaricomycetes; order Agaricales; species Agaricales sp. HM26-F1. The sequence goes on from NIBX01000125.1 coordinate 118,963, forward strand.
CAGGGCATCCGATTCTATCTTTGCCATGATTTTCTTGGGTTTCACTGATAGCTTAAGCAGCAGTGGCAACACTCGATGGACCCGAGAGCGTGGTGTAACTGAAGACTGAAAATCAGGATAAAGAGGAACGAAACTGCAACAGTGCGATTCTCACATTTCTCGCAGTCATCTCTGCCAGCTGCGACATAGCGATCGGTGATGCACAGGCGCCGTACACGGCTAATGGCAGATGCATTCCTGCAGGAGAGATCAGCTGGTTAATATCGCAATTGAATAACGGTGCGTGAAGTACCTGAGCTTGATGTTCATACCCAGAGGCATGACAATGCTGGTATCATGGCAAAGAGATAGGTCAAGAGTGCGGTATCGTACATTGATATACGCACCGTGGTACGAATGCGTAAGTTGGCGAGGTCGTGAAGCTGCGACAAGAGCTCTGTTATGTAGTTAGTAGGTAGACAAATATAGTCGTTGAGCTCAAGTGGCTCAAAGACAGCAGAAACGACGATGAGGCCTGAAAAGAGACTGGGAGATCACGAAATAAAGGGAAAGGGGGGAGTGTATTCACTGGGGTTCTATCCTACAAACATGCGGGTTTTTATAGGTTTTAGCATATATAGGGGACAGGAGGAAAACAAAGAGAGGAAGAAGAGAAAAGGAAGAGAAAAAGAATGAAGAAGAGGGCACGAAACCGTGAAGTGGAAGGGCAGTGTACGAAAACAGAGCATTAAACTTGGAATGAATACCGCATAACCAAAACGATTCCCGATCCTCTTGAAACTCGTTCTAAAACCACGCCCAGAAGCTATTCCATCCCATGCGAGTGTATTCGAGACAGCGCCGAGCTCGTCGAGGCCATGAGCGTCCTGGCGTGAGTTGCCATCCTAGATGATGGTGGCTGGCCTAGATTGCGCGATATTGGGCGCGAGTCGGCTACAGATGGGCGATAGTGTCGATTCTCGTACACAGGCTGTGTGGGTATATGTGTTTTGGAGGTAATGAGCGATATATCGGCTGATAGATGAGGCAGGCTGGGCGGAAGATCGAGGTCGAGACAAAGAGCAGGGATCGTCATGTGACGATACGGGCGGCGATGAGGCTCAATTCGTCGGTCTCGGCACCTCTTTCGTAGACGTGCTACGTGCCTAGAGCACGTACGAGCTCGTCATCTGGTCTGGACTTTGAATAGTGACTGTCCCCAGTCACCTGCGATGATGGGAGAACCGTTATGGTTATGGTCGTGGGACTTGATAGACGATGCGTTCGGCGTGCAGAAGAGTCGCGAATATCGCAAAGAGGTGATGGGCAGTGGTAAAACGGGTGGATGGTCGCCGTTGGTAGCTAATAAATATGAAGAATGAAAGAAATATAACAAATAAATGAGAAACGGGAAAGGCTCAGAAGACCTTCATAGCCGTGAAAACCCGTCGGTTGCGCAAGGCATCGTGAACTGCTGCGACTTGAGACGAAATAAAGAAAAATGAGATGAAGATAAAGAGAAGCACGAGATCCTTCAGGATACTCGTCTGTAAGGTGGTCCTTGGGGTAACAAAACAGCAAAGAAGAGATATAGAGGGAGCTAGAGAGAGATAGAAAGGAATAAGGCTGGCTGGGTGGTTGGCTGTGCATAGTGTTGCCTGAGATTGCGAATAGGAGATGAGTGAGGTGTGGAAAACGTGTGAGAGAGGAACGTGGTGATGGGACTGGCGATAGAGAGGGCGATAGAGGATGAGGTAACATGGAGATGGGTCTGGTGGTAGCGAAAAACGATAGATGAAGATGGCGGATGGGGATGAAGAGGCTGAAACAATCTTCGCTGAGTTATCATCAAAGCCTGATGGAGTCTGTGGAGAAGACGTGGAAGCAGGGGAGGAGTACCTAAGCTAGAGTCCGAAATCGATGGCGTGTCTATAGTAGCGGAAGATGTGGAAGGAGAAGAGCGGTGATATATGTAGAATGAGAAGAAAGACGGAGGCGGTAGACAGAAAAGAGAGGTAGGAGAGGTAGACTGAGAAGAGAGGTAGGAGAGGTAGACTGAGAAGAGAGGTAGGAGAGGTAGACTGAGAAGAGAGGTGGAGAGGTAGACTGAGAAGAGAGGTGGGAGAGGTAGACTGAGAAGAGAGGTGGAGAGGTAGACTGAGAAGAGAGGTGGAGAGGTAGACTGAGAAGAGAGGTGGAGAGGTAGACTGAGAAGAGAGGTGGGAGAGGTAGACTGAGAAGAGAGGTGGGAGGAAATCTATCTATGAGTCGTGTATGGGTTCGGCGCGTCTTCTTCTGGGTCGGCGGTGTGATCTTCTTGCATTTCTTCTAGACGGCGATGTGGGATGTCGATGAATGAATCCAAATCAGGGAGAGGGATAGAGGTGCGGGCGAAGTATGGAATAACTCGGAATTGGGCGAAGGGTCGATCAAAGACAGAGCCGTCGAGCTCAGCAAGGATATAGGCACCTCCTCGGTTGCGTGAGATGACAATGAGGGGGCCGAGATATCGTGGGCGCATCTTCTTGTTAAGGCTCTTCTCGATACGTGTGTTGCGTACTAAAACGAGGTCGCCGCGTTGGAAATTGAGTGAGCGAATGGCGTGGGAGTGTTCTTGCTCAAAACGGCGGGCGTTCTCGAGACGAGAGGCGAGGACTTTGGAGTGTAATTCGGCAAGATCTTCTCGGCGTTTCTGAAGGGCGATGGCACGCCTGGCTATAAGGTCGGTGGTGGACAGGATAGATGAAGGTGGTGGTTGGAGGTATGTGGCTTCGGCGATATCTAACGGGAGGAGAGGGTGAACACCTGTAACTGCGAAGTAAGGAGAGCAGCCGAGGCGTCGACGGATGGTGACTCGTTCGGACCAGAAGACAGAGTGAGCGGCTTGATACCATCTCGACTCGTCGCCGTCTACTGACTTGAATAGTGCCTGTCGAACGTCGTAATGGCTTCGTTCAACGAGTCCGTTAGCACGCGAATTGTAGCCTGAGATGCGGATGTGATGGATGTGGTACTTAGCGGCTAGGTACTCAATCGCTTTAATAAAGGGTTTGCCGTTGTCGCTGACGATCTCAGTGAGAGAACCCCATCGGCAGAGGACATCCTGATAGAGCCATTCGCCAATGGTCTGACCAGTCTCAACACGAAGGGAGCGGAACTCTGGATAGTGGGTGAGAGAACAACGACCTTGTACTATGTATCGGAAGCCGCCTGCTTTGGGAAGATAGAGGACATCTGTGTAGAGTTTGCCGAAGAGAGGAGCGGGTGAGGCGACTACTGGGGGAATGAGAATCTGTTGCTGTTGACGTATTTGGCAGAGGTGGCAGGTCTTAACAAACCAGGCGATGTCGGATTTGATATCTGGCCACCAAAAACGCTGGCAGATGGTGGTGATGGTTGCGTGGATGCCTCGATGGCTGATCTTGTCGTGGAGGTCAATCATGATGGTGATACGTTTGTTGGGAGTAATAACGACGATCTTGTGCTCGCCTTGGGGATCCTTGCGCCAAAGAGTATCAGAATCTACAAAGAATTGGGTGGCATACCGGACGAAAGAGACGAAGTCGGATTCGCTGATGCTTGTAGGGCGTTGCGAGGTGCGGTGGAACTGGACAATGAGAGGGAGGCGATTGTCGATTAGCTGAGCGAGTGGCTTTCGAGGGATGTTTGTATACGGGAAGGGAGGTGAGGCAGAGGGAGATGATGGTACAGGAGGGGTTGAGTCTACAGGTTCATCAAGCGCAAAGATAGAAACCGAAACAAAAGAAGATATATGAGAGGGAAACCGAGCTGAACAGGTACATGCGTGAGAATGAAAACAGGGCATAAGAGATGAAACCGAATGAGAGGGAAACGAAACAGTGGATTGAGATAGAATAGAAAGAACTCTGTGAGAAAGACAAGCGGAGATGGGTGGAGGCAGTTCTGAATCCTTAGAAAATGCCGAGGCAGATACAGAGGTCAAAAGAGAAGAGAATGAGAGATGAGGAGAAGAAAAACGAGACAAATCAGAAGGAGAAACATTGACCATGTGCATGAAACTGTGGAGACGATCTATCCAGTCGTCGAAGTCATCTTCATCGACTTCTGCATCTCCGTCCTGATGAGGGCGCCGAGAGAGACCGTCTGGGCTATGATTAGTGCCGGGTACATGAACTAGGGTGAAGTGAAAGGTGAGAATGCCGACGATCCAGCGGTTGATCGTGGCATTAGGGGCAATGTCTGGGTTGGTGAGCATACCCTTGATATAGCGAGCATCAACCTCTACAACGAGGTTGCGGACACCTATGAGATACATCTTTAGAGCTCGTAGGGCACGGAATAAGCCATAGATCTCGAGCTTTGCTTGTGAGAACCTAGACTCGCGTTCATTGAGTGTAATGGAGCCGAATCGAGCATAGTGGCGGATACGAGGGTTGTCGGCACTACATTGACAGAGGTGAAAGCCGACAGCAACGATGGAGGTGTCGACGGCTAAAATGACTGGTGAAGGCGAGGTGTAGTCGATTGGACGTAATGCTGGGGAGGCTAGGAGTGCCGATTTGAGGTCTTCTTGGGCTTGTATCTGTTCTTCGCCAAAATGGAAAGGAACACTGTTACGGGTGAGCATAATAAGGGGATGGGCACGATGGGAGAAGTTGCGAATGAAGATACGAGCGACACCGACGGTGCCTAGGAAAGCACGGACTTCGGATAAGTTTTGACAGGGTCCCCAGTTGACGATTTTGTCGACTCGAGTGGGATCTGGAAGTCGTCCTTCTGGGGTGCATCGGTGACCTAGGATGGTGATTTCTCGAGCACATAACGTTGACTTGTGGCCAGAGAAGGTACCACCTGCATACTTCATGCGCTGTACAATACGGTTGAGGTTGCCGAAGTGCTCATAGACAAAACGACGGATGCCAGGGTTCTGTGGGATAGTTTCTAGAGTTCCGTCAGGAAGGGGGTAGCAAGATGAAGGGCCCTTGATTGGTACGTCGTCGATATACGGAACGGTGTAGTCTGGAATTTCCGGCTGTAAGATGAAAGTGACGTCGTCGTGGAAGACAGGGACTGAATTCGTCCATCCCATGGGCAGTGAGGTGAGACGAAGGGAGCCGTAAGGGGTAGTAAAGGTGGTGAGGTCGCGAGATGTGGTGGAGAGGAGGCGGGCATCAAAGCCAACAAGTAGGTCGAGGACACTGCCGCAAGCCCGTCCTGCAAACAGTTCAGCTACATGATCAGGAAAAGGAGGAACACCTGAGTGTCGGATGGTGACGGCATTGAGTGGTTCTAAGCTATGAACGATACGAAGGGACTGGCCGTCCTTCTTTACCACACAAAACCAACGGGATCGGTATGAGGAGTTTGACGGTTCGTAAACACCAGAGTCGATCTTGCCCTTAATGAGTCGGCAGACTTCGTCGTAGATGCCGGGTGGTATGGGAATGTTCTTCTGTACCCATGGCGTGTGAGGTATGGTGGGGATTTCTACAGGTGGGAAGAAATCAGTGCGAAAGTTGCCTCGTTCCTCGGGGCACCATGCAAATGCCATGTTCTGCTTGCACATGAAATCGTGCATCAGATCTCGTTCTGCTGGCAGCAGAAAATCTCCAGGATGGGCGTCGTCAATGATCTGTTTGCGTTCCTGAGTATAACGACCGTTTGGCTGGAAAGGAGGTGGGTTGGGGTCGAGAGCTGGCATGTCGGCAAGCGGATCACCGAGTATGTTTCGGACGATGCGGAATTTTTCTGGAAGGTCGGTGAGAACTGATCGAGTTTTGAGGGCGACTGGCTTGTATTTCTTCTTGGCGACTGCGTAGGCTGGTGATGCTGTTGTGGTGGGTATAGTTTGTCGTATGCATGATCTAGAGAAATAGCCAGGTAAGTGTGGTTTGGGTACATGCTTTTCAAAGCAACAGGAGGAGGAAACAGGAGTAGACGAAATAGACTCGGGGAAATTAGACACAGAATGAAAAGGAACAGAACGAGAAACAGACAGCGAGGAATGATAGATAGAGGATAACACAGATGAATCACAGGCGGAGAAATAACCTTGAGAAATATCAGAATCCGAAGGAGAAGAAGAAATAAAGTTACATGAATGGGAAACGAATGAACGAGAAGGGTCTGTATGATCGAAATCGATAACAAAACCAAAGGCCGTGTCTTCATCAATCTGAGGTGCAGAGCCTATGCTCTGCCGCTCCGAAAAACCTGACCACTTGGCTTTCTACAGTGTGGCTGAGTGCGAGGACGAGTAGGAATGGTGACGACTTTGTTGGAATTGGGATCAGTGATGGTGAGAGATTGGTCTTCGTTGGCAAAGTTCTTGATCGTGCTTTCTGTGAGAATGTCGAAAGGGCGACCGAGGAGAATGTCATATGCAGGTTTGGGAACGACATGTACCTGAAGGTAAAGTGTGATGTCGCCGAATAGGAAAGGAACGTTACGAGCAAGACCGTAAGACCGGTTGACGATTCCATTGGCAGATTCCAAACCAATCGTGACCGAAGGATCATAGGCCAGACCTAGAAAGGTGCAGAGAGAGTCCGACATGGAAATAACGCTGGAGCCGCCATCAAGAACACATTCGACTTGGATTTGATTGTCGACAAGAGGATGTACCGAGCGAAGCGCTGCTGAGGATAGAGAAACGACAAGTTCATCCTTAGGATGATGACCAGGGGGCAACTGTCGTAGATAGGTTTCGTAGGGATCATCAATAATAATAGAGCCGGGAGGTGGTGTCGATGGAGTGTGGTGGTCAGAACTTTGATAAATAGGCTGTGGGGTATCGTCGGCTTCAAGATAATGAGCAGGTTGAGGTGGATCTTTGGATGGGAAATTGCGTTTAGCGGTGATGGCTTCGCGTACTTGGTGACGAAGATCAGGGGCCATAGAGAAAAGCTCGCCTTGAGTTACAGTGATTTCTGAGCTCATCAGTCGCTTGCAAACATCTGTTGCCGTTGCTGGGTTGTAAATAGGTGGGTTGGTACGGTAGGCTGGGTCGGGTCGGCGGTTTCCAGGTTGAGCTTGCGCCGGTAATCCGACATTGCGATCCATTGGTGGTACATAGGTAGCATCCTTTGCCTGCGAAAACGGATGTACTGGAGGATTGGCTGCTGGAACAGCAGCTGGTTGAGAAGGAGCGGTTGTCGGCTGATGATTCGTTGGTGGTGAGTTTCGAGGAACGGCCTGTGGTGGTGGAGGCTGCTGTTGCTGCTGCTGCTTTTCCTTCAAAGCCCTGGCTCGAGTGACGACATAAGATTCTAGGTCGGTATCTCCAGCGAGGCTGTGTAATTCTGTCCAAAGCGAGTCAAGACGGTCGGATCGTGTGAGTGGGTTGGGTTGTGTATCTTCCGAAACGAGGGTCGACTGAGTAGGAATCTCCCCAATGTTTGAAGTCGAAGGGGTGGATGGAGATCTGTAGGCGTAATTAGCAAGACCAAGCATGAGTTGACTATTTGCCAACTGATTGGGGTTCTGTCGGTGCCAGTTATCAAAGCGTTCCTTGAACCACCTTCCCAGTGTGTTTCGAGGAAGCATAGAACCGGAAGGAAGTACCAGCAATCCTTCCTGGTTGAGCTTACACTTTCCGTCCTTGATATACTGTTCCATCTCCTTGCATACCCTCATCAGGTGGTCTGGCGATCCACAGAAGTGGCATGCTCGACTCTGCCCGGACCCTGTAGGAGCTCTCGGCTGACCAGTTCCTTTCGACTGCTGTCCGGCCATCTCCATTACTGAACGTGCCAGCGAACGAGTCTCTTCTAATGAGTCTCTGATGGACTTGACAAACGAGGCTAGATCTTCGGCCTTGATCGCTGGGTTTGCTACTGTGGTGATAGGAGTTTGAAAGGTATCTGTGGAAGGGTAGGCGACGTTGGGGGCAGGTTGCGTCGGTGGGTATGACATGGCGGTTGGTGCGCTGTACGGATAAGGAGCGACCTGAGTTGTTGGGAAACCGAGCATAGGAACGATAGACTGGTCAGTCATTGTCGCCTGTAATAGGACATAGTTAGCGGCTTCGTGAATCTGAGAGACGGTGAACAGCTGCGTCGGCTGGTGGTTAGGGTGATTGAGTTGCAGTCGCTGATAGACGGTAGCCCAGAACTCGGGACGGAAGCCACGGATGTAAAGTCGACTTTGCTCGGAGGCTGAAATAGTAGCTTTATCGACCAAGAAGCCTGTGACGATGATGAAGCGGCGATGATAGTTGGCCAAATCTTCGGCGGTACGAATGCCGTTGTGGAGAGTTTCGCCGACGATGGCATGAGCTTGTTCCATAGTGTACCGGTTCTGCTGATTCGTACAAGGGTACAGGGCGAGGACGGCAGTCTTGAACTCGTCGTAGGTGTGGAGGCGAGCTGGTTGGGCAGTGGGATGGTTCTTGGAGAACTCGAGTATTGATTTCCAGAGATCGCCGGTCTCGACGTCGGCATACTGGCAGGCCCATTTCTTCTTTTCTTGATCATCGGTGACATTGGCAGCGGTGAATAGGGTATCGAGGTCCGTAAAATAAAGATCAAGCTCTCGAGGCTGAGAGCTATCGAACCTAGGAGCTGATCGCTGATTGCGAGTGGGCATGGGAACTGGGGCGGCCATAGCTGTTTGCGGTGGTGGTGCAGGTGGTGTCGAGAGGGTCTGTGATGTGTGGGCTGACGTGGGAGTCGTCGGGAGTGGATGGGTAGCAAATGGAAAAGGAGGCGAAGAGAAACGATGTGGGCGACGGTTGGATGTTCTGTTAAAGAAGTCGGGAGGCGGTTGGAACCAGGCTAGATTGGGACGAGTGGGAGACGGATTGGGGGTCCAAATATCGATGTTTGGCTGCTGAGGAGAAGGAGACCTAGAAGGGGGACGTGAGATGTGTTCAAACGGTGTCGGTGGCTGATTGGAGTCGATATCTTCAGGTGATTCGCTGAGACGGTTGTGGGCTGCTATACTGGAGTCGACGGAGTGGAATAGTTCTGAATCGGAGTTGACTGACTGATCAAACGCTTGTCGGAATTCTTCTTGTACGGTTCTGGCGGTAGTTCGGCGGTAGGGTTGATTACGAGCTCCGTTGGTCGCAATTGTGACTTCAAGCCCCTCGCGGTGGGCTCCAAAATGATATACGCACCGTGGTACGAATGCGTAAGTTGGCGAGGTCGTGAAGCTGCGACAAGAGCTCTGTTATGTAGTTAGTAGGTAGACAAATATA